>JAVDBV010060232.1:0-10928 GCA_032619315.1 Piper longum
CGAACGGAGGCGGCGGTGAGGGTTTGGGTGAAAAGGTGTCGGGGTGGGGGAGAAAACACTCGTGGCAATTTCGTAAATAAGTATTGACTCGATTCCTACTCGAGTCAAAATAATAACTAGCTCGTAATAAATTCTAAAGAAAATACAGAAAAATATAGAAAAATCACATAAAATAGAAATAAGCATCACAACATCCAAATGATATGATCTATAACTAATAACCCACCATAACTACCAAATAACGCGTCCTAATGCGTTAATCTGCCTAAAACTATTTCTACGATCAAATCAATAAACTGAAAAATTACTTCATACTTTCATATATTCTGATAACTCATCTCACATCATCTTTTCAACGTTATCATCATATATTCAAATATACGTGACTCTCATCGCTCATAACTCACGCTGGTCTCGACTCAGCGTGCGGTCTATGAACTGACTCGACTCGAATCGACAGTTGAACCGACCGGTTCGCTATAATAAAACCCTGACTCGAGTCACGGGTTTTACAGTAATATACATTTTATTATTATTTTTTCAGAAAAATTAAGGTTAATGAGATTTAAACTCGTAACCCTTTGTGGGACTTTTTTTGTATTTTTTTAAAATTTTATTGAATTTTGTTAGCTGATTCCTCTACTTTTAATCACATAACAGTATTAAATTTTACTTTTATTAATAAAAGCATATATGTTGCTGTTTTTTTAATAAAAAATGCATATATTAGATTCTATTAAACATGATTGATGTTAATCTATATCACCTACTTTTTTCGTTTCCATTGTGGGGCACAAACCTAAGACTTGCCTACGCTTCAATATTCGATGAAATCATTCACACTGTTCTAGCATATTGGATATATTTCATAAATTGATAACAATGTCTATCTGGAACAAAATTTCTCCAATGGAAACCAGTGGTGTCATAGAGAAATTTTTATTTTTATTTTTTGAAAAATATAAGAAAACAAATAAGTGTCAATTTTGTTAATAATTATCTCATAATTGGCCATGGTCCCCAAAATCCCCCAACACTAACAAATGGAAATAGGGAAGCCCCCCCAAAAGATCCCCAAAAGTAGGGTTGCTAAATGAGCAAGCGAGCCAAACTCAGATTATGTTCGAACTCGACTCGAATAGCTCGAAATTCATTTAAACTCGACTAAAGATCAAACGAATTTTAAACAGTTCAAAATCAATTCAAATATTTTCTAACAGTGTTTGAGCTTAACTCAAGCTTGAATATACTTAAACTAATTTTGATGAATTCAAAACCGGCTCGAAACCTAGTTCGTTTGGAAGCTCAAAATTGACTCGGTCAAAAATAACTTATTAGTTGGCTCGCTCAATTAGGCCCAACTAGATTTTCTTGTACATGTATTTAACAAAAAATGAGAATGGATTGAACACATGACCTACATATTGTTAAGATGACGCTCTCCCAATTACTACTTTATTATTTAATTATATATAAATATATATAACTATATATATATATAATTTTAGTAAGGGGCAAATAATGGTTGTCTTAAATTTTAATTTAGATCATTTAATTATAAAGATGACCTAAATTTAATAAAAAAATAAAAAATAAAAAATAAAAAATAAAATACCTTCACCACCACCTCCTTTAATATATAATTAATAATAATATTTATTCATAATTTTAAATACGCAACTGTGCCTCATACCACTTACTACTCTGAGTAAAAGTTCTCATTAGTTGGCTCGGCTCGGCTCCTGTTGCATGGATTCACAAGCGGAGGATTGAGCTAGGCTCGAGGCTCAAGGCCAGCCAAAACAGGACTTGGGCTACTCTGTGTAGCAGAGCTTCTCCTGCCCATCAGACACCCTCCTCCCCAGCCAGCCCCTCACCGTCTCCCAAGAGCTCACCAGCTGGCGGCGGCGACAGAGGCCGCAACGGTGGCAGGTACTACTCGTTGAAGATGATCTAGCAGCCGACTTCTCTAAGCCTGGCCTTGACAAATTCTGATCCAAACTTGCCGCAATATTACTCCAACTATTCGACCGGTCCAGCAACGAGATATCCAATGCCACCGGAGATGTGGTTGCACTTCTAGACCAGAATGGCAACTTTGGGGGTCATTTATGGATCAGACCCGTCTGGAATAGTCTATGTCTACCAGAATGATATGAAGAGTAGGAACAGGTCACCAGTTCTTAGCCGTGTTACGATCGAGCCCAATGGCAATCTGAGGTTGTATAGATGGGATGAGGTGAATGGATCCTACCAATGGGTTCCTGACTGGGCAGCTCTCTCCAATCCATGCATGACTGCTGGACTTTGTGGCAATGGTTTGTGTAATGTACAAGGGAGCAAGACCAACTCTAGCTGCAGCTGCTTGCCGGCGGGGACTTCTCCGGCGGGCGCAGATGGCAGGTGCATAAACAACTCCTCAGGGTCAAACCTATTCCCTGGGCAGTGTGAAGATACTAACAATAACAAGAGGAACTCTCCCAGCTCCTCCAAGTTCAAGATCACAACTGTGCCTCAGACCACTTACTACGTCTCTGAGTCATCTGTCATATCCAACTATAGTGATATCTCTTCAAGATTTCTGTGTGGAGATTACTGCCACTCTGATTGCAAATGTGTTGCTTCTGTTTATGGGTTGTCAGAGGAGAAGAATTATTGTTGGCTTCCGAGGAGTTTGCTGTTTGGGCGGTTGCAGGACCCCAGTTCAACACTGTATGTGAAGATTTCCCGCAATGGGTTCGGCGGGAACAGATCGCCGGAGAGAAGGGACAACAACTCTTCGTCCGGGGACTCCAAAGCGAGGCAAGAGGAGGTTGTGGTCGTTCCAATAGTTGTTTGCATGACTGTTCTTATTGGCCCATTTGTATGCTTCTCTATTATAGTGCGAAGAGGAGGAAAGCACAAGAGAAGTTGGCGAGTAGAACCTTGCTGTTCCAGGGGCACCAAGGAACTTTGGCTACAGGGATGTGCAGGCGGCCACAAATAATCACTAAGTTCCTCCGAAATGGTGAACCTTTCTTTCCTTTATATATTCCCATCATAATAATTGTTTATAATGAAGTTTTAGGTAATCAAGGTTGTTTGCTTTCTGATAAAGAGCTGGACTTTGTGGCGGAAAGAAGAGCATATGTTTATAGCATGAGCTTTGCTACTTATATGATAAACCAATTGATCACACATGCTCTAATCCACATCAGTTTCTTGAAAATTTGTTCTTATTTATTGTAAAGTAAATTGGTTGTCTGTCACAGGGTCACAATTAGGGCTAAATTTTTCACCCTAACTACTCCTGTGCAGTTTGTTTCCCTTCCTTGAAACACCAATATTTTTCTTTGTTCACAGTAACTGACCGCTATGTAAGTGGTACACGATTGTAATACGGGCACTAACACACCCGGTACTGGTACGTTGACCGACCATGGTCAAAAATTATATCGGGCCCCGACCACTGGTCACCCTTACCTGTTCGGAGAAACACACAATCACTAAGTCTCGGCACTACGCGTCCCTTACCTGTTCGGAGAAACACACAATCACTAAGTCTCGGCACTACGCATCCCTATACCGGTCACCCAAACCTCGTCATGGTACCGACCAGACCTCGAAACCACCGGTCCAGTCTTCAGTAGCCAAATACGACGCGACACCACAAAATTACGGGAACTCTTCCCAACCTCTATTCCAACAATATGAATACAGGAATACAAGTAATCTACACCTTAGACTACTTGTCAGTCGTGGATATGCAAACCCCACGACTTGGCCTCTCGACCCTCGGGGTGCCGAACAACACAGGTGGGACCCTTCGTCTAAGGGTGGAACTCGACTACTCCGGTAGTCTCCCTTGGAGGCTCAGGCCGACTTCACGACCAGGCTGCAGCTTCCCCCAAGTCCCTCTCCTGACTAAGGTGGCTCTCCTCCACCGAGAGCTCACTTCTCCTCTTCTCTTCTCTGGTTGTTCTCCCACTCCCTGCTCTCCACAAAGAATGACAATTCATTTATATAGAAATCCTAGGCTAAAGTGCAACACGTCATCACTTGGATCCTTACCATCCAAGCCTTTGATCAATGGCTTGGATGTGATCAAACACGTCATTGGCTTCTTCGAGTTCTATCACCGTTGGCTCCCCGATCAACGGTACACTTTGTTTCGAACACATCATCCAACCCTTGGTATTTCGTCTGCAATTACCGAAAACTCCCTTGGTGCATCCCACTATTGGTATATTCCAAACTTGCACCCAGTACTGGACACGGAACTGGCTACCCGACATATTCGGTCATGGTGTTCGGTCATCTGCACCATTCGCTCCCACTAGCCTCGACCTCGCCTGCATCTAGACCATTAGATCTCACGCACTCGTCGGCACTTTGCCTGCATATTAAATAGATTAGAATTCGGTAGGTTATTCCGCCACCCGGATAGCTCCAACTACCCAATTGGACACGGGATTACTAGGGACAACCGCCAAACCCTAGCTCCCGACCGTCCCATGAGCTATACCCGTAACAGCTCTCCCCCGCCAATGAGACCCGATGTCCTCATCGGAGGATTAAGTTCCTCCCAAATTGGCACAAGTTTTTCACCTTTTCCCAGCTCGCCTCGCTTCTCGGTTCCCCCTTCCACTTGATAAGATACTCTGTCCCAGTGTTTGGAGCACCTTGCCTATGCTCCAAAATCTTCCCCACCTTTTTTCTCAAATTATTGCCGAACAGTCGGTGGAGCTCTCTTAGGACAAGTTCTCCTTGGATTGCCCAGATCCTCATGGAATGGTTTGAGAAAGCTTACGTGGAAAACCGGGTGAAGCTGAAGTTTTAACCGGTATGCCACATTCCCGATGACCTTCTCCACCTCGAAAGGACCGTTGTACCGCTGCTGTAAAACCCACGATTCGAGTTAGGGTTTTATATTTAGAACCGGTCAGTTCGATTATTATTTTCGAGTCGAGTATGATTCAGAACACGTGTACTGAGCCGACGCCAATCATGTGTATGAGCTATGAGGGGTCATGTGTACCCAAGTATATGATGATAATGTCATGAATACAACAGAAAAGAATGAGTTATCAGAATATATAGAAGTATGCAGGATTTGTTTTTATTTTATCATTCAGTTTGATCGTAAAATTAGTTTTAGGCCGTTTACCACGTTAGGAAGTGTTATGGGAAGTTTGGGTGGGTTGATAGTTATTTAGTATATCATTTTGATCTTTTGATGTTTATTTTATTTTCAGGAATTTTTTCTGATTTTTCTGGATATCTTTAGAATTTATTACGAGTCGATAATTATTTTAACTTGACTCAGAGACAAGTCAAGTAATATTTACAAAAATGCCACCTAACTAAGGTTAGGTAGTCTCATGTAGTCTCCCTTAGAGGCTCAGGTCGACTTCACGACCAGGCTGCAACTTCCCCCAAGTCCCTCTCCCGACTAAGGTGGCTCTCCTCCACCGAGAGCTCACTTCTTCTCTTCTCTTCTCTGGTTATTCTCCCACTCCCTGCTATCCACAAAGAATGGCAACTCCTTTATATAGAAGTCATGAGCTAATGTACAACAATTTATCACTTGGATCCTCACTGTCCAAGCCTTTGATTAATGGCTCGAATTTGATCAGACACATCATTGGCCTCTTCGAGTTCCATCACCGTTGGCTCTCCGATCAACGCTACACCTTGCTTCGAACATATTATCCAACCCTTGATGTTTCGTCTGTAATTACCGGAAACTCCCATGGTGCGTCCCACTATTGGTATGTTATAGACTTGCACCCAGTACTGGACACGGTACTGGCTGCCTGGCATACCCGGTCATCTGCACCCTTCACTCCCACTAGCCTCGACCTCGCCCCTGTCTGGACTATTAGACCTCATGCACTCGTCGGCACTTTGTCTGCACATTAACAAGATTAGAACTTGATAGGTTGTTCTACCACCCGGATAGCTCCAACTACCCAATTAGACACGGGATTGCTAGGGACAACCGTCAAACCTAACTCCCGACCGTTCCGTGAACTATACCCGCCTACCTTGTCAAAAAAGATAAAATGTTTTGTTGGTAATGCTTAAAAGTCAAAGCAGGAGCAGTCTAATTCAATCATGTATTCAGTTTGGTAAGATTGCTCTTACGAATGGAAGACAAATGGTGAACATATATGTAGTTCTCATGGCAGCTTTTGAAGAACTGACCAAACTACTTGTTGAATTAGGTGGCTTTGGGACCGTGTACAAAGGAAACATTGAAGATGGCACAGAAGTTGCAGTGAAGAAACTAGAGAATCTTACCCCATGGAGTTCATTACAGTAAGGAGCACTATAGGATCAATGCAACACATGAACCTTGTTCGTTTGTGTGGCTTCTGCACTCAAGGTCTTGATAATGCATTTCGATATATCTTGTATGAGGATATACAGGCTAAGCTATCTACTTACTAATGATCAAATTCCCCAGGCTTCTTGTGTATGAGTTTATGAGCAATGGGTCATTGGATAAATGGATATTCCCATCGTTCAACAACCGAGATAGGCTTCTGAACTGTAAAACACGTTTCCAGATAGCACTGGCCACTGCTTCGGGGATTGCATACTTCCATGAGCAGTGCAGAAACAGGATCATACACTGTGATATCAAGCCGGAAAACATACTGCTAGACGAGGACTTCTGCTCCAAAGTATCAGATTTTGGGCTAGCAAAGTTGATGGGCAGGGAGAACTCCAACGTCTTCACCATGGTCAGAGGCACCGGAGGATACTTGGCCCCAGAATGGGTGAGTAATCGGCCGATCACAGTGAAAGCCAACGTATACAGTTTAGGAATGCTTTTGCTGGAAATCATTGGAGGCCGCAGGAATGTCGATATGTCATTGGATGGAGAGGACTTCTTCTATCCTGGTTGGGCTTATAAGGTAGTCAACCACTTTGATGCAAAATCGTTCAATCATCCCAAACATTTACGTTCTTGAATGTATTCTTTCAGCACGTTCTTGTTGCAGGAAATGATGAGCGGTACACCGAAGAAAGCTGCAGACAGAGACTAGAAGGGAAGGTGGAAGAACTTACAAGGGCAATTAATGTGGCCTTCTGGTGCATCCAGGAGGAGGTGTGGGTGAGGCCTTCAATGGGGGAAATGGTGAAGATATTGGAGGGTTCGGCGGAGATCAAGATACCACCTATGTCGCAGGCCGTAGTGGAGTTGATAGATGAAGGATTGGACCATGTCTACAAGGCGATGAAGAGGGAGTTCCGTTTTGGACTGTCATATCACATCTCATGCCACTTGCAGCAACTCCTTGTCCCCTAGATGAGAAGATCAACGAGCACTTTTTTAAGTTAGCCTCGTTCAACTCCTAGGGTGGAAGAGCAGCGGTGTTGCATGAGGTTTGAAAACGACAATATCTGTTTTGGCCTGAAAAAAAGAAAGCAGATGTATACTGATGACATTGGTAGAAAAGTCACAAAAACCGTTGTGATTTCTAATGAATTAACCACCATTTTATTGCAAAACATCCAAACATTAAAAACTGGAAAGAAATGGTTCATGAACACAATTATATCAAAATGCAAAGCCCTCCACGGACCCTCTCATCATTGATAAAGAGAACTCAAATTCAAACTTCACACAGATGAGTCGTATGAGGATGAGTCGTATGAAGGAATTATGAAAGAAGCACCTTACTTGTACGCCCTAAAAGGGAAACAAAAAGGTAAGGCAAAATACAAGAATTCTTGTCATAACACAAGCTTTAACACCAGCTTTACAAACAATCAGAGTCATCAGTTCATTTATTCTGCCTTTCATGAACAAAATGGAACTATCAACAAGTAGAATATCATCAGTTTCAACGGTACAAGCTCTCAGATCTCAGGTTCTCTGCAATTTCAGTTTCCCAGCGATCACCATTCTCAAGCAGTTTCTCCTTGTCGTACAATAACTCCTACATGACCAGTAAATTCCAGGATCAACAAATATCAACACCCATTATCACAACTTGAACAAATTAAATACGGTCATTCACCTCATGAGTTTCTGTTGCAAATTCAAAATTTGGTCCCTCAACAATCGCATCAACAGGGCATGCCTCTTGGCAAAATCCACAATATATGCATTTCGTCATGTCAATATCATATCTGCAAACACACAAAAAAAAAAAAACTGTACATAAGACCAACTTATCATGTAGAGGGTAGTGGCAAAGAGAAACGGAGTAAAGATACCAATTTACCTTGTTGTCCGACGACTTCCATCTTCACGTTCTTCTGCCTCAATTGTGATAGCCTGAGCAGGACAAATCTGACGAAAGAATGATTGTTAATGACATGCAAGAATATTTGTTAGGGTATTTTATTTAAACATGAAATAGAAAGAAATGGAATATAAAATTCCTAGGAATGGAAATATAATGTTATAATGGCAAAACAATGAACTTTTGGAATTTCTTTTGCATTTTTAAGTAGCAAATGAAATTGGCATAACTTCAACCAAAATTTCCCGCTCTTTTTTGTAATATTTTAGGCTGAGAATTATCTAAGAAGAAGTTTTCTAGTAGTAACCACTACAAGGAAATCCATATTTCTGTCAAATTATCATGCTTACGAAACACTTCAAAAATAAAAATATTCTACAACCTCCTTTTCTTTCATGCCAACCAAACAGACAAAGCAGTGAAGAAGATGTGATTTCCAAAATATAACAGTCCGACAATCAAAATCAACAATTGAAAATTAGATGGATAAACCTTTAACAGAAACGCAAACTGATATCATAGTAATATGAGGGAATTCACACGTAAGATCACTGAGAAACAATAATAATATAATATTAACACAATCAGCAAATAGGTATTTTAAAAATTCTGCATTTGACACATGGTGAAAACTGGAAACGTCATTTCACGTAGGATAACTCACAGCTTCACATAGTTTACATGCAATACAACGTTCCTCTCCAGTGGGATAACGTCTCAGGGCATGCTCACCCCGGAACCGGGGACTGAGAGGTCCCTTTTCAAATGGATAGTTTATCTGCCAACAAAACAAGTAAATTTATGAACTCAATATCAAACTGAGAAGTGTCAAGTTAACAAATAAAGTTTCCATAAAAACCTTTGGGTTCGCTCATTACATTTAAAGGATCCAAAATGATGTAGTATTCGAAATAGTTTTTATAAAAAGATGCATTATTGTTTCTCCATGTTCTAGTAAATTATAAGTCAGAAAGGAAAAGCCATTATGAAGCTCAACATACAGTGACTTTCGGCTCAAAGAAATATTTCAGTGTCAATGACAATCCCCGGACCAATTCCGTCAAAAATAATGTGTTTATGCTTCTCTCAAAAACTGGTAATTTTCAAAAGAAAAAGTGTTACATAAATACATTCAAGTAGAATATACAACAAACAGAAAATGGAAGCAAGTAAAGTTCAGGTTTAATATGCTGAAAAAAGAACATTACTCGAACTCCAATCCTTGGAAATCTCTTTCACAAGTTCTTCTCTTTCTCTGTCATCTGAAAACATTAAATATGATAAGTAAACGAGTAATCTGACCTAGCCAACACACAATCCCAATGATCCACATATAACAGCAAACTCATAATTCTAAATATAACTCCTTCCAAGAATGGGAAACAAAAGATATAATGAGAACACCCATTCCGCTGGGTGTTCAACGCTCTTAAGTGCTAGTAATAGGGCTCAACAGTGCTTAGAACTTTAAAGAATAAGCGGACATAGAAACAACCCAATGTCAAACCACTGTCTCCAACAAAAACAACCCTTCACAGGAATATTCTTCTTCTTTCACTTTTTTTCGAAGAGGGATTGAAGACGTGGATCTCATTTCAGAATCCATGCCATTACAGATGAAAGTTTTAATTCACAAGTTTGAAAATTATATGTTAGATTATAGAAAACAGATGCTATATAAATCATAAAATACCAGTGTGATAGTAAAAGGCTCGAACCTTTTGTAGTGGCGAACGGACGTGAACTGCTTAAGAGCCCATAGTTCTGCAAAGCATGCGAATTTGATCCAGCTCCAGCCTGATATTCGCCACCCAATCATTTGGATACACTCAATCAATTCCCAAAATATTCATGGAAAAATGCAAAACGCTACCAAAAATCTCCTCCACTAAGACAAATAAATAAAATAAAATAAACATCATAGCAGCAGAAGAACGAATAGAAAATCACGCACAAAGCACCATACCCTAAGCTTGCATTCTAAACTTATAATCATTCACACAAAGAACAAAACTTTCCAACACAATCAATTCCACACATCCAGTTACCGGCTCGTAAAATGCTTCGAGCTCTTGCCGAAGCTAAAATTTAACAAAATGAGTCGAAAGGTGAAGTCTTGGACAAGGTCAGAACGCATGATCCGGAATAGCTTCCAGAAAATTCAAAAAAAAAAAGCAAAAAATTGCGAAAAAATAGGAATTGAGAATTGGACGAAGGAAGAGCGTCGATACCAAGATTCGGGTGCGGAAAGCATGAAGGGACCTGCGAGAGAGGATGGCCGCCATGGATGTGGGCGTCGGAGCTTCGAAGTTCCCCGCCTCTTTTGGGTGGATACGACGGGGCAAGATCGTCACGGGCCGAAAGTGGGCTTTCTCAATGACTTTGGGTTTGGCCCAATTAGAACGGAGGTGGCCCATAAGCCCGTTGACGCTGATTGTAGCGACAAATCGGTTTGAGCAGGTCCGAATCAAGCCAATCTAACTCGTTTTCATAATAATTTGATATATTGTGAACTACCAGATAATCGATTTTTTAGTTAGTCATTCCTGAAGAACGTGATTTGATCACTTACTTATATTTTAATTAACATTATTGAACTGTAGAGCTTGTTATTTTATCCCCATGAGATCGTGGATTTGCCATACCATTTAGCAAATTAGTAACTTGGGTGAGCCACTCGTAGAAAGA
>JAVDBV010060233.1:0-11799 GCA_032619315.1 Piper longum
AATTGATTATGATGAGGTATTTGCTCCTGTTGCACGCTTAGAAACTGTGCGACTGATTATTTCTTTAAGAGCTCAAAATAGGTGGAAGATTCACCAGATGGATGTAAAGTCTGCTTTTCTAAATGGAGTTCTTGAAGAGGAAGTCTACATTCAGCAACCACCAGGCTATGAAGTCAAAGGACAAGAATCTAAAGTTCCGAGGTCGAAGAGAGAAGATTTTATCAGATTGAGAAATACATTTGGCATTATAAAATAAGTTTAAGGGGAAGTGTTGAGGTATAAACTTGTTTTATAAAAACTCAATCCAAAATAATGAAGGCTAATTCAAAGAAGCTTCTAATATTTTACACATGCTAAATTATAAGTCAATGTTAGGTATATGTTAAGTGTGATTTTTGTTGAATGTAGAAGTCAATGTTAGGTATGTGTTAGGTGTGTTTTTGTGGTTTGTATTGATCTTGAGTTAGAATAAATACCCCATCTCTTTGTCTGATATACATAAAGAAAAATAATAGAGAAAAACAAGAAGTAAAGCTTTTACATTGTAAGAATTCAGAATTTATTTTGGAGAGGTTATTTGGAGAAGAAAATGAGAGTTTGTGTTTTTCTCAATATAAGAGTAATTTCTTGTCAACAGATGTCAACCATCCTCATTAGCCAAACAAACATTAAGAAATTGCATTAGATACTACATGAACAGATGATTATCTAGGCAAAATTGATTGTACAAACAAATTATACGACCCAAAAACCCAAATGCAACATAAAATGTTTAAGCTGTCTTTTTAACTTTGAATGAATAGAAGAATGGCCGGTTGCATGGTTCAATTTTTTGTTTCTGCGAAAAGAACGAGCATAAGCACTTGATAATAAATACAAAAAATTTCTCCGTAAGGAAGTTAAAAAATTAGAAAATATATAAAAACATGCATCAATAGTTTCAAGAGAACCTGTGCAACGAATAAATTCCATGTAAAATCTGTCCAACAGGGAAATAATATGTAAAAAGTATAATATATCATGAAAAAGAAGTCTTGCTGCAGCATCTTTGGGAACTGCCGGTATTTTTTCCTTTTCGGAAATTACATGTACTTGTGTTGGGAAATGCCACCGTAGTTTATTGTTCTCAGTTTATCCTCTGCGCTTCATTTGATTAGCTGCCTGAGAGAAAGTGGGTTGCTAGGAGACTACCAGAATCTGAAACAACGAGAGCATATTAGGCCCAATATTCTGTCGTTTAAAACTAAGTACTCCTACCAAAAAATATTAAATTTCATATCTTGATATCCAAACTTGTTTGTTTTTACGTACTATGGAGGAATTGGGTTGTTGTGTTAAAGTATAATCAGCAAATCTTCGATCAAACTCAAGCTTCAATTAGTCTTTTGATGCATAAGTAGGAAGCTTTAAAGGAAAGATACTGATCAAGCAACTAACATCAAATAAGAAACAAATTAAGATAATATGAAAAAACAAATTAACAAATTTATAATTGATTTAATGAGATAAAAAAAGAACATATTAAGAGAAAGAAATAAAAATGTGTCATTGATTTGTCGATGCCCAACAATATCTAGGCAGGTTGGAAATCTTTTCTCAATACAAGGACTGGCGCAGAGTTGATACCAACACAACTTGGGGGAGTAAGATATTGTCTACGGTACTTGAGATCGATCATCTCATCCTTTGTCTTCCCCTGTGTGTCTGTGAGAGAGTACACAATGCTGAAATGAAGAATACAAAGAGAAATAGCAATATCTTCTTAAAATTTTAAGGACAAATTTTTTTGAAATTTTGGTTTCCATAATTTGGAAGTCGTTGAGGGCGTACGAAAAATTTCGTGTTTAACCCCGTCAAAAGAGACTAGTTTTGTGATATTTGACATGGTTCTATCTGATTGTGGGGCTTAAAGCTGGGTGCCTCATAAAAAATATTTCCAATAATTATCCTTCCATAAGGTTTTATTCTTATCTTAATTGCAAACCTACGAGGGAGAAACTTAATAACTTTTCAAATTAAAAAATATAGAGCATGTAGCGTTGTGCGATAGCTTGAACAACCTCGCACGGTCGTTGCACGCTGCATGCATTGATAGATAAATATTAGCGAGTGATTTCTCTCAAAAGTTTAAAACAATAATTTTTTTTGGTCTACCATGAAATTTCTCACTAATTACTCAGTTAAAACCAGTCGTGAATATACTTTTAAAACGCCAAAAATATTCGTCTCATGCATGGCAGTTGATAAAAATCGACTCCAATAAGAATATAATGCGAGGATGTCGAACATCCTCTTTATCGTCTATCATGATCATGACATTACAATTGTGTACGTCCAAATAATCCTCACCCATTCATGTGATTACCTGCCGATCCACATGTTTCCAGCTATTACAAACTATTATTTATGAAAGTATCAGATTTTTTTTTTTTAACTTCGATAGCTTGCTTGTATACAATTTGATTATGCACATTTAATACCATACTAAATGAATATTTTAGCGCCAACCCACTTCCAAAATGCTAAATGTTTGCAACATGAAACACGGCCAATTGTAAATGATCTCACATGCACAAATAGTGTAACGGATGTAGCCCAATTACATTCCGATTGAGTCAAACTAGTATTTTTCATGCACGAAAGATGTTAAGCCGCACTATTTCCCGCACCTCACCGTAACCCCTCCTAGAACGCGCGGCCAGAATAAAAACAAGGAGAGTACTTGGAATTTAGAAACACCCAATATCACACCGGTTACTAAGTACTGATACGAACGGTTCGTCCTACTGTATATCTTAACCAAAGTATAACTCATATATTTACAACCACACCATCTTTGAGAATCACTAATAATAGCTAGAATATTCACCCACTTGGAGGGTTGATAGAATCAATGCGTAATTAGTGCAAGACTGTAATAGATTAATTTAGTTATTCTAAGGCAAATGATTTCGAATAGATTTGATTATAGTATTTGCGAATTAGCATTAATTATGTCATAATTAAATAAAGGGGGTGGGTAATCTTTCATACGAGTGGATAATATATGTAGATTGGGTGCTCCATTACGGTTAGTATCTTGCATGTACGATCAGCCACAAAACGTGTTTTGGTAGGGCATCCTTAGATCAGCTAATATAAAAATATCTTCATAGTGCGCGAGCCAAGCATTTTGAGCGCCTTGGCTGAACTTCAAAGATACTAAGCACCAAGTAAAATTACATTATTCCCCTTGGCTGAACTTTACCAAAATCACCTCGCATAAATTGATGGTCTATTAGGGGTTGTTGGCGGAACTTGTCATAATAAAATTAATGGGCAACTCGAAGCAACTAACCCCCCACCGGCCACTTTGGGGGCAGGCCACCCTCGACCGGCTATATATATACCCGCCCGCATCATGAAACAGGTTATACATCGATCTATTATCTGATCATGGCCAAGTCACTAATTGGCCAGCTTGCAGTACTCCTCTCCCTCCTTCCTCCAGCCTTCGCCGCCGCCGGCGACCCAGACTCCTTCGCCGAAGAGCTAGCCTCCACCACAGACTGGCGGGAGAGCCTGGGGGTGGGAAAGGAGAAGGTGACCAAGCTCCACTTCTACCTGCACGACGTAGTCACCGGCGACAACCCCTCAGCCGTCCTCGTAGCCCAGGCGGCGACTTCGGACGGGTCGCCTATGATTTTCGGGAGGATGATCATGATCGACGACTCGCTGACGGTTGGGCCGGATCCCGATTCGGAGGAGATCGGGCGGGCGCAGGGGATGTACTGCACCGCCTCGCAGAGGGAGGGGACTCTGGACCTGCTCATGGCCGTCAACTACTGCTTCACGTATGGTAAGTACAACGGGAGTTGCATTAACTTGTTTAGCCCGAACCCGGCGTTGAACCCGGTGAGGGAGCTGAGTATTGTTGGGGGCACCGCCTTGTTTCGTCTCGCTCGCGGCGTCGTCATTGCCAGGACTCATTTCTTCAACCTCACCTCATACGACTCCGTTATCGAGTACGATGTCACCGTCCTCCATTACGACTAAATTCATAGAAGGATTGCCGGGTTCTTCCTCTCTCGCCAGTTGTGTGCTTTGCTTGTTCTATTCTAGGGATCTTGATTCTCACGTCACTGGTTCTAGTCAAGAGAAGTCGTACTTATGTTCATTCTCATGTCACTGTTTCTAGTGTCTATCTATTATTATGTAAGAATGCTTTAAAAAATAAACTTTTTTAATAATAATCATAATATTTAAGTATTATATCCGGCATCATCGTTCTTTGTGTTTATTTTTTATCAGCTCATACCCAGAGTACTATATACAAAGCTTCTTGTATTAGATTTTTTTTAATTTTTAATTAGATAAACAACTGGAACGTGGTAAGCCTAATTTTTTTAGTTATTCGAAATTGAAATCAACCCTACTAATATATTTAATAGATTTTATCTTTATAAATATTGGATGATCTAATATTTCACACAACTTTAAAAATTTTTGTATCATAAATTTCTATTTTTGGCTTATGGTGTAATATATGGACTGTCATAAAAAAAATCAATTAAAGTTGAAAATTATAAACACAGGCATTGACTTGTATATTGGATTTTATATATGATCATGATAAGTATTAGTGGTGGAACTAACTACTAGGGGTTCTTAGATAAATTTCTAATTTTTAGGATTGGGTACTCATCTATTCCTATTTGGTAATTCAATTTGTACATATTGTTATTAAAATTGTTAACTAGTATCATTTAGATTTTTAATATATAATACAATCCATGTTAAGTTAGTTTTTTTGGTACAATCTGTCAATATGAGTGCACTTTCCCTTTTTGTCTAATCTTACTTCATTTATGTTTCTCAATAATATAATAATTGATAAGTCCTTACTTTGCATTAGTAAATAGAGGTAAAGTTGTAAATTAATTTGGAACACGGCGGCGGAATATAGTCTAATACTGGTGCGTGCTAAAATTGTAGATAACTCGGGGTATACTGTGTTGTGCACCTATTTGGTTACTAAATTAATATGTAATGTTTGATCACTTGAATATAAACATACATTAACTATTTAGTTGACGAAGAAAACTAAAACTAGGAAAATTAGGTGTCCTAATAAAATAAGAAAGCCTAATATTATAGAAAAATTGGATAAATTAAAACTAATAAAATTAGGAGAATTAAAATTTTAAAACAAATAATTAAAAATTAAGTATAATTTTAATAAAGTATTTTTCTATTTAAATTGGAATACATAAAATTAAGCAGTGTAGAAGTATTTTCGTTGATTGTACCCATGTAACAATGTTTTTTTACATAAATTTCATAATTGTTTGGAATGTAATGTTAGAATATAGTTTCAAATTACTATTTGATCACTTGAATATAAACATGCATTAACTATTTGGTTATCTCCAAAGGGAAATTAAAACTAAACACATAATTACGCATTGGATACTTTAATAGATTGTCATGTGTTTTTATATAATAGGAAAGTATAGAGAAACTAGGATTTTATTTGTTCCATGTATTCTTATATATAGAAAATCTTATATATTATAGTAAAACTCGGAAAACTAATAATATCTGCTCTTTCATCTATAGTTTTAAATATCTAATAAGAAAGCTTATATATTATAATAAAAGTAGAAAATCTAAAATTATGTTTACCAAATAGATTAGATAAAATTAATTATTCCACCATTTATGACGTTGAGACACTGCTAAATCATCTATAAATCAAGTGATTTTTTGTAAAATAATAGGAGTTAAATGATGAGTTGATGGCGATGAATTTACTTAGACCAAAAGTGATAACTGCTAAATAATATTTGCTCTAAAAAAGAAAATTGATCTTTTGATCCCCACTTTATGCCTAGGGTATATGAATAGAGCATTGAATGCAGTTGAGATTCATGAAACTTTTGAGCTATAGCCGGGTTCAGCTTTTGAGCTACTTTAATTTTTGCACCTTTGGATTAAATCTAATGACCATAAAAATTTAGAACTTCAACTCGATGCCCTTGCGGCCTCACCTCTGAACGCCCCAGGGAAATTGGGCACAATGGCGTCCTATCTTTAAACCATGATTTCAACCCGCGAGTTCGACATCTTGCTTTACTCTTTCCGAGTTGCAAAATAACAAGGTTATGCAACCGAGTGAGTCCTCATATTAACCAATCTATCTTCATGGCGTCATCAACAGTTTTTCCTCCGGTTTCCTTTAAAGCTTAAATTTGCATTTACCCAACCGTGCGAACAAGATCATGGATGAGAAGGATAATAAAAAGATAAGTTTTGTTTAGAAGAACATTGGGCATCATAAATGGTTTTCAACCGCTTAGGGCCAGCGGAAGTTCTTGTATGTAACACAAGCTTCTTTCTTTATACAGAATTTTCCAACGCGCTGCTAACTCACAGACAGCATTGTGTATTCTCCTACAGATAGTCAAAAATTTCAAACGACAGTGGGCATTCGCTAAAGTTCATTTAACTAATCTATTAGACTAATAATTTGGTAGGTCTCTCTTTACAAACCAATAAATTCAAGCAATCTAGATTAAATAAAAGCATATTTTGGTAAATTTTAATTTAGATCTCTCAATTGATGGAAGTCAAAATTCAATGCTTTAGAGAAAAGTTGATGGATTTTGGAGACTTTTTTTTACTATCAGAATATATACAACACTAGAGATGATTCAATTAAAAATGGAGAGAAGAATAAAATGACATCCAGATAAACCCTGTTGGACAAGGGCCCATCCAAGTCGGAGAAAGATGCTAGAAATTATAGTAAGTAGGTAGGCGAATAAGGTGATCTAGCCTAGGGGCAAAGAACTTAGTTAATTGTATATGAGGCAAAAAAAAGTGTTAGGCAAAACTTTGGCAGAATAAAAAGTGGTAGCCTCTTTCAAGAAAGTTTCACAAAATATAAAAATAAAAGGGGTTAAGCACATTTATTTTTTTTATGGCTCATCTCTCTTCTCATCGCTTGCAAAACATAATTTTGTCAGTGCTATAATTTTTTATAATTATCACAAATCAAGAACTATGACAATTTTTTAAAAAATTTCATATAAAATTTTCTATCACAACCAATAGCCCTATCATGTTACTCGATCACAGCAGCCTAGATCATATCCAACATCGTCAAAGGAGTGCATCTCATATGAGAACATTTTGTACAACCCCTCTTTTTACAAACCCCTTTAAGCCCCCTAATAACTGGGCGATAAGGAAGGGTAAGAGAATTATAAAAAAATCACTCATTTTTATTAGGAGCTCACAAGAGGGGGGCACATAAAAGTAAATGTTCTCTTCGGTAGGAGAGATAAAATGGCACGCATAATTATTCCACAAAAAAAAAAGCACAGTCTAATCGTAGTGGAGGACGGTCACAGTGTACTCTTCAATGGAGTTCAAGGAGGTAGCATTGAACATTGTAGTCTTCACCACGGCGACGCCACGAGCAAGCCGAAACACGCCGGTGCCACCAACAATCGGCATCTCCCTCACCGGTGTCATCGACGGGTCCAGCCCAAGCACGCTAACGCAACTTCCATTGTAATGCCCATAGTGGGTGAAGCAAAAGCTCATCACCATGATGAAGTCGAGCGTCCCCTGCCTCAACCCAGCCGCGCCGTACGTTCCCTGCGCCCGACCCACCTCCTCCGAATCCGGCTCCGGCCCAACAGTTAGTCTGTCGTCCATCATCGCCATCGTCCCGAAGAACGTCGGCGACCTGTCAGTCGACGCCGCCTTGGCGATGCGGACGGCGGTGGGGTTGTCGCCGCTGACTTTGTCATGCAGGTAGAAGTGCAGCTGGGTTACCTTCTCCCTCTTTACACCCACGCCACTCTTGCGCCAGTCTGTGGTGGGAGCTAGCTCTTTGGCAAAGGGAACGGCGGCGCCGCAAGCGGTGAAGGTGAGGGATAGGAGGGAGAGGAAGAGTACTGTAAGGTTAGGAGACATCGACATGGTTTCGATCCGCCCGTTCGGGGAAGAGAAGAGGAAGCTCAGGATATATATAAGCCGTTTATATTATCAAGTGTTTATATAACGAAATAATTTTATGACCCTCTAAAATGAGAATAATTTTTTACCAGCTTAATTAAGGTAGCTAAATGTAGATTAAGGTTTGGTTAATATAACTAATAAAAATTATATGTACCTTGGAGTAACTGTCAACCACATACAGCGTTTTTTAATAAAACAAAATATAAGCTGTGAAGCTACCAGTTTTATAATGACAGTATATGCATGACTCACACTTATGCATGAAGTTCCAAGAAATTAAGTTTGTGATGATGTTAAAAAGAAAATTTATTAAAAAACAAAAAAAAAATTAAAAAAAAGTGATTTCGTGTGCAACATGCATGTGATGGCACATTCTATACATGTGTTCCCAAAATTTAATTTTATCAAAAGCTTACGGGTGTGGCTAGTTCTAGCCTTCTGTATTATAATTCTCGAACTTTCCATGTTTTTCTGGTTCTCTAATATAAAATATGCTTATGAGGAAATAAAAAAGGAATTTACTTGATAGTCTTTCATATCCATAATAATTTTATTTTGTGGCCAAGATTCAGCGGCTATTCTCTTTTTCTTTTCTTTTTCATAGAAAAACATAACATAATTTAAAAAAAAAACACAAGCCATTGATGTAGTTGTTTCTCCTATAGATGATCCTTAATATGCATCCTCCACCATTGATAATTTATTCTATTAAATTTCTTAATTTTTTCAATCTTGGAAGTATATATCATGATTCTCAATCAAATCATGATCCGATTGGATGTGATCTAAAATTCTCACAAATAGTACCAATTGTTTAGAAAAATCCCAAAATTAAAGATCAACAACAACAACGAACACAAGATATACAAAAATATTGCCTGAGAAATAGGTTAAAACAAAAAACAAAAGAACATAAATTTAATGTCGAAAACTCTCTTTTTCTCGATAGTCAAAACTACATAACAACAACGAATAATTAATTAATTCAATCAAAGATTACTGCTATTAAATATATAGAGATGTACGAGAAGATTACTCACTCAACCTATACAATTGAGATTACAAGATTTTTATATCTCAATACTTTGTATAAGATTAAACTAGTGAATAATATTAATCTCTCTACTTATTTCTATATTTCTTTTCTATTTCTCTCTTTTTGTATCACATCTTATCTTTGTTTGTCTTGTTTTTTTGAATGAGGCAAATAAGTCAATATTTATAGAGATAGTTTGACGCCCTTCATCTTCCATGGAACAACAAATAGTCACCTCTGTTTGGTATCCCCTGATTCCTTTAGTATTCCCAGTGTGACAATGTGTTACATATCATTATTATTCATAATTCCAAATATTAACAATCTCCCTCTTAGAGTCTAATTGGAATACACGAGTCCTAATTCTTCCTCTACTTGTTCGTCGCATAAGTCCATAACCTGCATATTAGTGCAAGTTTACCATAGTTGAGCAAAAATTGCCTTTGTGTTCTTTTCTTGGGTTCTTCATAAATCTGCTCACTACTCCCACCACATGTGCAATATCTGGTCTTCTATTCACCATAACATACATAAGACTTCAAATAGCTAAAGCATAAGGCACAACTTTCATATGAGCTTTATCCCCATCACTCTTAACACCTTTTTCATTGGACAATTGGAATTTACTACCCAAAGTAGTAGTCACCGGTTTAGATTCATTCATGTTGAATCTCTCAAGCACTTTCTTTACATACCCTTATTGAGATAACCACAACTTCTTGCTCTTCTTGTTGCGGGTAATTTGCATCCCAAGAAGTTGTTTTACTTCACCCAGGTCCATTGAAAAACTCTTGGCTAACCTCATCTTAAGATTAAAGATTTTCACCATACAAGTCCTTGTTACAAGCTTGTCATCTACATACAAAGTTAAACTAATGTAATTTCCATCATTAAACTTTTATAGATATACACAGTGGTCTGAATTGCTCCTAGCAAATCCATTATCTAACATAAACTTGTCAAATTTTAAATATCACTGTCTTGGTGCTTGTTTGAGTCCATATAGACTCCTCTTAAATTTGCATACCATAGTTTATTTACCTTTGCCTTCAAATCCTTTTGGCTGTTCTATATAGATCTCCTCTTCCAAATCACCATTAAGGAAAGTTTTATTTACATCAAGCTGTTCTAAATACAGCCCCTTTGTTGCCACAATATATAACATGATTCTAATAGAAGTCATTTTTACAACAAGGGCAAATATATCATAAAAATCAATTCCTTCTCTTTGACCAAAACCATTCACCACAAGTCTTGCCTTATACCTTTGCACACTACCTATTTCAGATTTGACCCGATATATCTACTTGTTTTGTAGAACATTCCTTTTTTTGGAGGCAACTTCACCAACTCTCATGTATGATTCTTCTCCAATGGTAACATTTCATCCTTCATGGCCAGCTCCCACTTAAGATAAGTTTGTCACTCATTACTTCATTATAGGACTTTGTTATCCTGTATCAGTATACAAAACATATTGTACACTTAAATTTAATTTCTTAGTAGGCTTTTTGACCCTTGTGCTCCTCCTTGGTTCGAGAGCAGCAATTATCTCTTGTAGTAGCTCCAAATCATCAATTTCAACTTGTGCATCAAAATATTCAGAATCTGATTCATCGCCTTTGATTGATTAGCTTGAGACTCACCTTCTTATTCGGTATTCTTAGAAGATAATTGTTCCACACCATTTAGACCAAATGTATGTTTTTTAGCACTTGGTATCTCTTTATCTGTCTTATCAAGCTCCATGTCCTCTTTTTCTTTGGACTCCTCACTCTTTTCTTTCTTCCTATCTTTGTACATGTACATTTCATTGAATATAACATCCTAACTTGAAACACCTTGTTATTCTCAAAATCCCACATCCGGTAACCATATTCGTCACCCCCATATCCAAAAAATTCATACTTGAGGAATTTAAAATCAAGCTTCTTTCTCGATTCCCTATCAATAGATGCATATGCAATACAACCAAAGACTTTAAGAAAAGAATAGCCAACCTTCTAACTAGTCCATACTTCTTATGGTATTTTCATCTAAGATGCTTGATGGACTTCGATTGATTAGATAGACATCAGTATCCACAGTGGCACCCCAAAGATGCAAAGGGAGTCCAGCTTGAACTCTCATGCTTCTCGCTCGCTCTAGGATGGTCCTGTTCATTCTCTGCCACCCCATTTTGTTGTGGTGTCCTCAGCACTGTCTTAATCCTTCTAATTCCTCTCTTTTCATAATAGGAGTCAAACTTCTTATTGCAATATTCTTTGCCGTTATCCGACAAAAGACATTTCAATTTCAAACCTGTTTCATTTTAAACTAGGTTTTCCATATCTTGAAAATGCTAAAGACTTTTTTTTTTAATAGTATAGATCAATGTCTTCCTACTAAAATCATTAATGAAAGTAACAACATAAAATTACCTCCAAAAGATTTACCATGGGCTGGCCCCCAAACATCTGTATGAACCAACTCCAACCTTTCGGATTTCATCTCTTGCCCATCCTTTGCGAATCTGAACCTTTTTTGTTTACCTAAAATACAATCTTCACAAAAATCAAAGTTAGGATCAACTATACCTGTCAAAACCTTCATGGAATGTAAGATCCTCATTCCACTCTCGCTCAAGTGACCAAGCCTTCTATACCATAAAGTCGATATGTCATTTTTCTCAGTGGCCAAAGAAACAAGTGTGCCCACCGCCTTCCCTTTAATCACCACCAATGCTCCTTTGCTAATCTTCCACTGATTGTTTT
>JAVDBV010060234.1:0-14531 GCA_032619315.1 Piper longum
ATATATATATGTGTGTGTGTGTGTGTGTGTGTGTGTGTGTGTGTGTGTGTGTGTGTGTGTGTGTATATAGAACCATATTATTATATTATTTTATCGAGTCAAGCTACAAGTCGAGTTTGAGTTATAATCGAGTCAAGTCGAGTCGAACACGGCCTTGCTCAAGCTTAGCTCGTAAGATTCGAGTTCGAGTTCGAGTTCAAGTTCGAGCATTTAAATGTCAAGTTTCGAGTCAAGTCAAACCGAGCCGAACGCCAAATGCTCATGAACAACCTCGCTCAATTAGCACCCCTGATCAGAATATATGAAAGTATGTGGTTTATTTTTTTTAATGCATTTGATCATAGAAATAGTTTTAGGCCGAATAAAGCATTAGGACATGTTAATGGGTAGTTTGGGTGGTTATTAGTTATAGAACATGTCATTGAGTGTTATGATGTGTAATACATTTTATGGGATTTTCCCCTATTTTCTATATTTTTTGGGAATTATTATGAGATAGTTATTATTTTGACTCGAGTAGGAATCGAGTCAATACTTATTTACGATATTGCCACCCAAGTGTTCCTTCTTTCCACTCCTGACACTTCCTCACCCCAAACCCCATTGCCACCACCTCTGTGTTTGTCGTTGATGCCGCACTGCCGCTGATCGATGTCGCCCTACTATGTAAGTTGGTATAGAAGTAAGTAAATTAGCGACAACCACACGAGCATATATGGGACAACCATGCTATGTGAGTTGGTATGGAAGTAGGTACATTTTTAACAGCCATGTATGGAAGTAAGTAAATTTTTGAAATGAGAAATGAGAAAGTGGAATGAGAAAGATGATTGCAGTTCAGTAGATGCCCTTTATAGATTTCACGAATATATTTTCCTTCATATGAGAGTTTGCTCTCATAGCCAGTTTGATATTAGTTATTTTCTGGACTGGTAACACTCGTTACTGATGGCTTTTTAATATATATGTAGGTGAGAATCATGATGAATAAAAGCTCTCGGGACTACGGAGGAGTAGCATGAAACCACGCACACATGTAGCTGTCGTGTGTTTTGTTTAATGATAATGTGTTGATACTGTGTGAATAATTATAATCGTGTTGTGATATGTTTTGATAAACTATTTGTGAAACGAGTAGATGAATGTGAATAAAGAGGGAGCCTTGGAATTCAAACTCGGCTCATATAAAGACAAAAATGATAATAACTAAATGCCTTGATAGATTGTCTTGATTCATATTATTTTGATAAAAAATATACATATCCTTGTTATAGATAGGTTGGCCCTTATTGCACTTTTAACGGATACTCTGTCCTTTTTCTGTAGAAGTATAAAATTTTCTTTGGATTTCTCATTTATTGCATTTGTTTTGTTTTTGCTCACATATCATGGCATGCATGTATGACAATAGAACCCAAACATTCCATCCATGCATTTCATGTTTGCATCTCTGTCTTAAAATGCCGAGGGTAGATCTAGGTCGGCTTAACTGAATCTAGTAGATTAGCGAACAGTTCGATTGTCGGTGACACTTCTGGGTCGATTCACGGTTGAACCAGAACGGGTTGTTACACATCTTTTATGCTTAATGTTAGAATCATCTCATAAATTTTCCTAGCTAAAATGACATTAATTAAGGCCTGAACAAAATTGTTAAACCATAGGGTGTACCTATTCTTTTTTTGCCGTGTTTATCTATATTTTGCGTGGAACTAGATGTTATATTTATTATAAGACCACATAAAAATCTATAAAAATTATATAATAACTCCCTAACTGTATAATAAAACCTATAAATTTTAAAAAAAGTCATCTTGGTGGATTAATTGGCTCGGATTGTTGGAGCGCACAGGAACTAGGTTCATAATCTTGTTTCCTTGATTTCAATTGAAAAATCTATGGAGACTATATTAATTTGTGGAAAAACTATTAAGTAAATTATATAGTTTTATAAGTGTCCTAATAATGTCTCTATAAAGTTTCAAAGCATTTGGGTAAGTAGGTTATTCAGTAAAATTTTCTAATTCTACCTCGTTGGGTAAATTAAAGAAATCACTAAATCAGCATTCAAGAATAGAAAATTTACTTAGGCCCAATTACAAGGTAATTGGACCTAAAATTTTAATGTCCTAAACTTTTTAAAGTGTTATCTAAATATTCTAATTGACTCAAACCCATTTAGACTTATGAGGCCCATGAGCCAAAATTTTGAAGTTTGTTACGTAGTGGTGGGGTACTGTTCACAACACATTAATCCAACCTTAATTAATTGCAATCAACATGATAATTCACAAATTATCACTTGCTAATATCTATGACAGACCCTTAGGGTGTCTAGAACTAAGAATTCAAATTTTAACTTAATCAGATAACATTTGGTCTGTCAGAAAATTCGTTTCATTAAGTTCAACAATAAAATCATAAGTACAAAATCATTCACTAAGTAGATTTGTAACCCCAAACCTTAAATTAATTTACCCAATGTGGATAAACCCATAACTAAGTAAAATAAGTAGGTTAATTAAGTTTTGATGTTGTGCATGTGTGGAAGTTTGCTTCATTTTGCGTGCTGGTGTAATACAATTATGATTGAGATTGGGGGTTGAGCTAATCGATTTATGACGCAAGGCTCAACTCATCCAGGCTCGTAGGACTTTCTTGATCCATCCTTATATTTGGCTCTTGAGTGTCTCATTTAATCGTGCTTTAAATGATAGAATGGTGTCAACGATATTTTTATCGAATCCCTCTGATACCTGTCCATTTAGTCGCATTTTATCGTTAGTTTAATAAAACTACAAGGATGAGATCCCTTCTTGATTTTCGAACTAAAGTTCCAGAAATATATGATACAGGTCTCTTCGTTAAGCCTATTATATAAGTACGCATATTTTTACGGATTTCACAAATAAAAAATATGAGTGGTATGGAGATATGTAGATTGCACTAGTACCTCTTTTACCCTTAAGTAGTGTAATGTAATGTAGAGTAATGCGAATGCAACCTGTTTTCAAAAATTGTGGCATATTGGTTCTAAACCACATAGATCTATAACATATGATATATAGAGAATGTGAGGGCGTAAACAATATATGAATATTTATTTGTATGTAAAATGCCACTTTGTTGGCAATTATCGTATAATATGTGGCCGCGTCGGTTTTCGCTTGCCACCCTGTATGATTATGAAAGTTTATATAACTTTTTGTGGGTGTTTAGATACCCATTTGCCAATAATGATATATTCCTAGTCTTTACAGGACCAGTAATCAATTCCTTGATTATTGACATTTTTCTCTAATATATGTAGGTGATTAGACTTTTGACCAGCGTACACAAACGAATCGAAAGGCTCATGGCAGGATATTTAGTGTTGTATTTGTGTTAATTACCGAATTGATGTAATATGAAATTGTGATGTAGTATGTTACAGAATAAGCCATGAAGTTATATGAAGTTGTATGATTTTGAATAAGTTAATTGATTGTTGTTGTGCACGTATGCTTTATATATCATTACATTATTATTGTAAGGCAGACACTCTTTGGGGCACTCTAACCATTGGTATAAGCGTCAAAGTCTCAGAATGAGGAGCTTACCAGGTACATGAAATATATTCGTTGTAGCTATATGTGTGTGATAAAGAAGAGTGGGTAAAGGAGCATACGGCTCACACCGCTTGAACACCCATGTGAAATCTGGATGTTAGGGTTTGATGCCCTGATATTCGATGATACTATGTTTAATTATTTTATAATTTTTTCGCACATGCCGAGTATGTGGAACGTGTAACCAAAACCATTATTTAAATTATTCGCATTCATGAGCATGCTAAGAATAAAATGAATCACTTGAACTAAGTAGTAAGAAAAGGTTTATATCACAACATGCAATCTCAAAACAGTAGTAGGGGTACGCCTTTTCTGTAGTTGAGAGTGACCATAGTACTTTTAAAGTCACTACTCATAGCCACATAGGAGATTTTGCCTCTATTGTGACTATGAGTGATCATATAAGATCCTTAAATTTAAGAGTCTTTTTGTGCTAATATGAATCAGCATGCATATGTGATAAAATCTTGTAAAGTTCTCTGTTATAAGCCTCTTCTAAGTTTGAGATCCGTTTCTATAAAATTTGTAATACTGAAGTTTAACAAACAGTTTTCTAATTTCTCTCTAGTCAAAAAATAGAGTGTTGCATTAATTATCTAATTTATCTGGTCCCACTGTCAACATATACATTCCTTCTTTCCTTTATGGAATATCTTCTTATCGACTAATGGCATTAGTAATGGTGGAAGTGTTAAGAAAAATGAGTGGTGGTAAGTGTCGACCGTGAACATACTTGTTTCCTCCTTGCATTTGGACTTGTAATGTTATTAGGCCCAACTTCTGAAATTAGGTCCAACTGCTGAGGTTTGTATGCCGTACGGCAGCAGCCCCGCGGCAGTCATGGCATCAAAAGCAGCATGGTGTAGGAAATTAACTTTAGGTCGATTTATCAATCGTTTTAAGTTAAATAAAATCTAAATAAAAAAAATTATTCATCATATAATAAAATAGTAAATAATTAATTTAATTTAATCAAATCAACTTTAAATATAAATGATAGCGGTAAGAAGTTCTGTCATAATTGTTTTATCGATTTAACCAAAAATTATTTAGTTATTATATATGTAACTATAAATTTATCTTTACTCCAACCCTATTGTTGAAACTTTTAATTGTGAAAGTCTCACTTTGATTATATTGTCATATTTTCTTTTGACATTAGTTGACTATAGCTTTGTAGTTATAACATTTTATGTTCTAGAAGGGAGAAAATATTTTAGACAATATTTTATATGAAGCTGATAAAATTTAACCATATAGTAACCATTTATCTATCCCTGGCCAACTTTGGCCAAAGAATGGCCAAATATGGCCATATCAGCCGGAGACAAATTGGTTTATAATTTTTATTCTTTTATTAGGAAGAGATTTACTTTACGCTATCTTTGTGATTGGACAATTTAAATTAAGACTGCATAAAAAAACATTTTTCTATATAAACCAAATCCAATTATTTACTATTTAACTTCGACCTTCAATACAGATTATTTATCATCAAGGAAAAATTAAATCCGACCATTTATTAAATGAATATCTATTTAACCATTCAAACTATGTGTTTGACAAAAAAAATATTCAAACTATATAATAATAATACATATTCTTAAAGGTGAAGCTAAATGAAAAAATACTTTAAAATATAAATAAAATATTTAATAAATTTATTAATAAATATTAATTTGAAAAACTAATAAGGTACTAATCTTTATAATTAAAAGTGTCAAGTACACCTATCACTCATTTGCCATAACTCACCATATCCGGCCATTTATACCTGAGCACTTGATTCGGTCAAACCTTACCACTAGGGTTGGGTTCCATCAGGTCAGCTTAAACAAAACGAGTCGAGTTTGAGTAAATTGGCATATAAATTAAATTCTTTGTGTCGAGTGTACGGATTTTTTGCGGTGTTCGTATTAATTTGCTAACTGTGTTGCTGTGTGCTTGTCGTGAAAGTTTGTGGGCTGTGTAAGCTTTAAATTGTTACTTGTTTCACAACCACTCATTTGAGATTCATTCTACATTTTACACTCAGTTGTTGAAAAATTATTGAGGATATTTTTGAAATTGCAATTCTGTCAAGCGTTGCCGGGTCGCAAAGAAAGAAGAGGGTTGACATAGAAAGGATTCTAATCTATGATCCATGGCCCCGAACACTTTCTAGGATAACGTCGAATAAAAAAAAAGAAGAGAAAGAAGATGCCTTTGAAATTGCCTTCATTTGTTACTGTTGTCAATTTTCATACCTTAAATTCTTAGTACTAATTGGAATATAGCTACATTTGATGTTTCCACAAGTGATTCGTTCCTGAAAGTGAAAGAATACATCCACGATCTGTGTAACAAAAGTTGGGAATGAATTCTATGTCTTCTGCGTTTCTTTCAGTGTAGGGCAGGAAGTTGTTAATTGGTTTAACTCATTGTTATTCTGTTGCTGTTGAAATAACTCGTATTTCCTTTCTGTAATGGAGTGTTGCTATTTCTGTAGTACAGCATGTGATAATGCCAGTTCTTAGCTTCATAGTCTTTTGTACAATACTTAGTTGGAGAATGCCAAATGCTTGACTATTTCTGTAGAACACAAGAATGGCAGTATGGTTTTTATGTATTTGAATGCTACTAGGCGGAGTCATCTTGTACTTATTTTTATAGCTCTTGCTTGATTTTATTGCTTGCTTTTGCATCATATGAACATATATTCTTGCTTGTCTAAAATTTAACATGCCGACATCAACAAAAACAGCACCTTACACTTTGTTCTCTTGCAGCGATCGTATGTGGTTTATCCACCCGAGGGGACTCGGCCACCGTCCCCAGAAGAAATTCGTGAGATGGAGAGGAAGTCTCTCGCAATAAAGACACCAACCATTCAAGATAGAATTCTGTCAATATTGCATCAGACGGAGGTCCTTAACTTACTGGGATGCACCATAAGTTTTCTTTGCCATGTTCCTATTTGTGTTGTCTGTTTGATGACAAACCTTGTACTTCAGACTTTACCAGTTCCCTGGGAACCTGGGCATGTTAACTATTTGGCAAGCTCTTTATGCATCAATGTTCTTGTAGGCTATTGTAATTGCAGAATGTCGATAACTCCTTCCAATTTGAATCTGGTCCTTTAATCGGCTTATTGTTGTAGCAGATACTACTTTCAAGTTCCAGCAATATCAAGTATTTAAGTGGGAATCTGTAATTCTGTGCAATCTTCTTCTATTTGCATGTTGCCGGAATGGATGCCGGTGGCTTTTAGGGGGGAACCTTCGGTGAGGTTATGCGTTCTTAATAATTTTTAACAGGACTCGACTTAGAGTTTGTCAATTTTGGGTCAAGTCATGAATGCAAATACACGAAGATCCACTTGCACAGATTTTTTTTCCTGATTTTTTCCTAGCAATGGCATGAACACTCCCATAACTTGGTTGAGGAAGTTAATTCTAATGTTGCAATTGGAACGAGTTTTTGAGGGACCGAAAATAATTGAGATGGATTGTTTTGGTTGAACTGATTGTAGAGCAAACCTTTCGCTTTCAACTGTTTGAAGGGTGATTTCTCCCATTGACTTGTCCAAGTCTTAGTTTAATGGAGTCCTTCCTACGTTGCTTCTCCATTCCAACGCTGCGATCAACGGATATGGACTTGCCCTGCAACTTCCTACGTTGCCTCTCCTTTCCAATGCTGCGATCAACGGATATGGACTTGCCCTGCAATTTCATCCTTTGATCATTTTATCTTCATTTTCATCTCCTTAGTCCTCCCACGCAATACTGCAGATGCCCATTTAACACCTTCCCTTGAAGCTGTGTTATCCTCTCTTTGCAAGTGACGCTTCTTGAATATCTTGTTTCTTTTCTGATTCTGTTTATGCGGTTTCTTGGCTTTCTTCTTCATTGTTGGTGAAGCCTTAGCTAGTGCGTAATTTTATGTATCTATTTCTTCGGGTAATCTTGTTTTTTCCTCTCTTATTGTTCCATTATATGTCTTCTATTTCCTATATTCAGTGTGCATTTTACTTGATATGTTTAATGCCATATATATTCTAGAAAGTGAAAAAGAAATTGTGTCTCTGTCTCATCTTGACTTTATCTTGCTGGTTGGAATATTTGTTATTTTGTGAAATTAACTTGGAGAAACTATGATCCTACATAATATTGAGAATAATACTTTCTACATTACCATGGGTGTTATACTTTATGTTTTCGCATCAGGGAGTTTCAGATTGATCATGGAAACCGTTAATATCTTAAAAGATTTAGTTCCTGTTTTTATATGGCTAAAATTTTGTGGATAAACTGTAGCCATTAAAGATGTCTTCCTTTTTCTGTGAGAATTTTTGCCTGAAAAATTCTGGAAGTGCCTTGGGAAAAGCCACCTCATCTATTATTTAAAGGTTGATCTTCATCATAAATGTTTAGTTTTCAGACACTTGTTCGATCCACAAAGCATCTTAAGAAATACAAATTTTTGGGTCAAAACATCCTTTGTTGGATTTCGCTCTAAAAATGGTCATCCAGTGAACATAATGGAGCACCATTTTTTATTTTTTTTTGCTCCAGCGTTGTCATTTTAGCCACTTCCTTATTGCTGTAAGGGGGTTGGTGGAAACAATTTTCAGATGTGCTGCTAGTCATCCTGACTTACACTATGTATCTTCACAAGCATCTCTAAGTTAGAGTCGTGCGCAAATACGCTTCTTTTATATCAAAAGAAACCCTGAATTTAAGAGTTTTGATTTGTAATAAGTTGCCATGCATATTTTAGTTTTGCATCAAGATTACTTTTTCTTGGTTTTTTGTATCAAAATATCCTTAAACTCGATTTTTTCATGGCTCAGATTTACCCCAATGCTGTAGAACGTGAAAATTGAAAGAACTGCCTCTCATGTGGCAGTGCTACATCTTGCCTAGATTTTTCGGGGTAGCAATTTAGCTGGGTGTTTGGTTAGAAAGTTGATGTACATTTTCAAGTGAAGAGGAGTTTAACTGGCGCAGGTGCATCCTACAATTTCTTTATATGAGTTTTCATAACTGTGTTGAGTATGGGGTGACAATAACTTTGCCTTAAAATTTTCCAGGAGCATCATGACATCGTTTATAGAACTTATCCCTATTGGAACACTTTTAGCTTATCTGACCAATGACATAATTGAGACAGCTTTGGCTGCAAAAGATGTACTTATTGAGAAGGAGAGCTTCAAAATTTTATCCAATTATTTGTATGATATTGAGCCTTTTTTAAGAGAATTGCAAGCTCGGGAGTTGAAGGAATCTCCTGCTGCAAGGCAAGCACTTGATTTTTTGAAGGAAGATGTGAGGAAGGCTTATAGTTTGGTGGAGAAGTACAAAAATGGAGCCCGCTTTTATTTACTCATCAAGTGCCGACATATTGTGAAGGAAGTCCAAGATGTTACAAGGGGTATTGGGAGGTCTTTGAAAACCTTATCTCTTGCTAGCACTGAAGTGCTTACAGATATATCGGAGAAAGTCAAGACATTACATGATCAGATGCAGAAAGCTGAGTTTGAGGCATCCCAGTCTCAGGTTAAAATTGTTGAGAAATTGAAGCAAGGACTTTCAGAACAGAATACTGATTTAAGCTTTGCTAACGATATGTTGATTGAAATAGCTAAGGCTGTTGGAGTACCTGTGGAGCCAACTGAAATAAGCAAGGAGCTCAAGAGCTTCCGAAGGGAGAAAGAAGAAGCCGCAATCCGTAAGGAGCAAGCTGACGTACTATTTCTTGATCAGGTAATCAAACTCTTATCCTTAGCTGATGCAGCAAATGACCAAGAAATTAGAAAGCAGTATGAATCAAGAGTGCAAACAATAGAAAAGATGCAGGAGGAGTATATACCGCCTCTTGGAGCATTTGTGTGCCCGATAGAAAAAGTAGTGATGTCGGAACCTGTAAGTCTTTGCACCGGGACAACATGTGAGAACGAAGCCATGAATCATGGCTTAGTGATGGTCAGACAAAAGACCCGGTAACTGGGGAAGTTCTCAACGATTTGTCATACAGATTAAATGTTGGTATTAAACTGTCAATCAAAGAGTGGAGGGAACTGAACTGTTGCTTGAATATAAGATCTGCAAAGTTGAAATTGCAGTCAGATGTTGAATCTTTTAACGAAGAGGCTCTTGGCCTGATACACGAGCTTGTCAAAGACAATCCTATTAATAAGGATTGGTTAGCTATAGAGGGAATTGTGGAAAGAATTGTGGGTCTTCTCTCTCAATCACGCAATCGAGATATCAAAAGGAAAGTTCTGGTGACACTGACGGTTTTGGTGGAAGGCCATGGCAGAAACAAGGTAAAATGTTCAGCCTTTTTTTTCCCCTAATTACATTACTGCTTGGTGTATGTATGTTGCTAATGGTAATCATAGTGACTAAATTTATAGCTAGGAAGCCTTTGATGACATATTTACCCAAGCATGTAGAATTTTGAGATTCATCTCTTGGCAACAATATCTTAATCCATAGAATCACTTTAAATTACAGTTTTGAGATATCCCTCATATATTTCCTAGTGCCATTTTTTAATTCAATTTCATTCCTAACATCACCTGGTAGCATGGTTGTCTTAAGCTCTATCTTTTTCTCTGGCACACATGGCTATTTATCAATTTTTTATTTTTATTTTTTGCAACTTCATATGTCATTTGATCTTTTTTTGACTGACATTAGATTTCAATGATATTACAGGATAGAATGCTCGAGTGTGGAGGGCTTAATCAGGTCATTCTTTGCCTTGGACGTGATACAAACACAGCGAAAGCTGCTGTTGATTTATTGTTTGAGCTACTGCAAGACAGGTCTGTTTGGAATTTGTCAGTTTGCAAGGAACTCGCTAAGCATAGTAGTGGAATTCTATTTCTTGTTACTCTTTTGAAGGGCATAGTAATTGAGTCAGCAGAAAAGGCCAGGCCAATATTGTTGAAGCTTTGTGAGGATCATGATGAGAACATTGTGGCTGTGGCTTCTGCTCATTGGTACAAGCCTCTCATTGATCGTTTCCATCAAGGTTTGTCATTTCATAAAGGTTTGTCTTTTCATAGAAGTTTGGAGCAAAACCTCTCTTAATTCAAAGTCTTGATCCAAAAATTAATTTAAGGAATAAGATTTTCTCATTAGCTTATGTACAAGTCAGTGGTATTTGAGCAATGGAGATATCTACCCAATTGTGGTTGGGGTTCCGATTGTGGATGTGTGAATGAGAGATTATTAAGTTAGTCTCAAATCAGTTGTGGGTGAGAATTGTGAAGGATACACAATTTGAGCTCCCACCTGGCTCGTGTTGGGCTCTTTGGGCCTAAAAAGTAATTTATAACTGGTGTCATAAGTCTTTTTTAATTTAAAAATTAGTTTTAAAAAATATAGCTTTTTCATTAGCCTATATATATATATATCACCAACCTCACCCACAACCAATGTCGAACTAACCTAATATGATCTTCCAGTAAATTACACATGAAAGCTTGTGCTGGTCTGTAAAATTTATATCTGATATAAATTCCTTCATTATGTCTCTCTTATTTCTAGAGAAAAATTTAAAATTTTACAGTTGTGTAAAGTAAAAGTACGTATGTACCTTAGCTTAGACATTCAATTTTGCTCTTAGCATAACTATACCCAGGTAGTTTTGTCCAGAGATTCACATTTTGTAACCTTTATTTTATCTTTTTGTTGATATGTGATTTTCCAGGGCCAGAACAATCAAGATTTGCAATGACAAAAGCCCTTGCTGATGAATTAGAGTTAGTTGAAGAGGATAAAAAACTACTTGGAGAGGAAGGAGTAGTTTCTTCCTTGGTAACGATGATGTCTGGAAACCTTGCATGCAAAGATTTGGCCTTTGCTGCACTTACTAAGCTTTTGAGTTGTTCTCCTAATAAGAAGTTAATGGCTGATGCTGGAGGTGTTCCAATTGTTTCTGATCATTTGTTCTCTTCTCATGTCCCAGTAAAAACCAGAGCCAAGTGTGCTGAAATCCTAGAACAGCTTTCTTCTAATGATGGAATAAAATTTCTTGTTGATGCTGAGGGAAACAGTATTGATTTGGAGGCAACAACGACTAATTTATTGGCCATCTTGCGGAACAATCCTGTGTTGAATATAGCCATAAGAAAGCCTGCTTTATGTGCATTGCTTGGTATTTACAAGTCAGGTTCAAGTGTTGTTGAAAGAGCAGTTGCAGGGAGTAATGGTGTTTCCACAGTCCTTCCATTGATGGAGAATAACGATTCAGAAATAAGAGAAATTTCACTTTATTTACTCTATAGATTTTCTCAGCATGAACCTGAAGGAATATCTAATTTTCTTCTTGTTCCCAGGAGACTGCATGCCTTCATAAGCTTTCTTGAAGATGACTCTAATGCCGATGTGCAGATGGCTGCCGTAGGATTGTTGGCTAATCTTCCGAAATCAGACATAGTTTTGACAGAAAGTTTGATTGAATCAAATGGGTTAGCTGCACTTTTGAAAATATTAAGACTTGGAACTGCTGAGGCCAGAGAAAATGCACTTGGTGCTCTCTTTCGGTTTACCGATCCCTCTAACATTGAAATGCAGAAGAAGGTTGTGGAGCTGGGTGCTTATCCTCATCTGGTTAGTTTTCTTAGGTCGGACAGTATGGTCTCCAGGGCCAGATCAGCTGCTTTATTAGGTTGCTTATCTCTGAATTCTCTTGAACTCACCATTGCACCTGTAACAAGTGGATGCTGGTGTTTTCGACGACCACGGGTTTCTGTTTGTGTGGTTCACGGAGGAATATGCAGTGTCAACACTTCCTTTTGTTTAGTCAGTGCAAATGCTTTACCAGACTTGGTAGGATTATTGCAAGAAAGAGTGCACGAAACCGCTTATGAAGCTGTTGTAACATTAAGTACATTGGTTTCAAGTGGCTCAGGTTATGGTGGAGCTAACATGCTGCATAAGCATGAAGCCATCTATCCTCTGTTGAACATTCTTGAGTGGGGGACACGCGAGTTGAAAGAAGAGGTTTTAGGACTTCTAGATGAAGTCTTTAGAAGCAAAGATTTGGCTGAGCTTTATTGTCAAACTGGTAGGATTCTGCTGCTGGGTCTTAGCAGGCATCTTGAGGAGACGAAGCTTTCACAGATGGCTACGAGGGTCTTGGCAAAGCTTGAGCGATACTCGCAATCCTTGTCATCTATTTAAAATTGATAAACAAGGTATATTTGGTTATCCTTAAATTACACGAAAGAAGTATAAAATTTGAACGTAAAAAAAAATCATTGCGTTTGAATGTCTAAAAATTTAGTCAAAATAAATTTTATTTTTAGTCAAAGCAAATTTATGCAAAAATTTTATAAAATAATTTTTTTTTCTGTGAAAGAATAAAAAAAATTAGAAAAAATTTCCGGAGACAATGGAAAATAAACATTTCATTTTCATTTCCCCCCCTACTTTTCAAGTATTTAAAGAAAATTTTTAAAATTTTCATACTCTTTCATTTTATTGAATTTTTATTTCCTATGCCAATTCTCAAAATACTTTCACTCATAAATATTTCATTACATATTGCACTTGCAGTACCCTTTTTATCCCCATTTGTCTGAATTCCCTTCTCTCAAATTCTTCATTTTGTTTATTTATTGTCCTTTTTTTATTGACCTAGAATCTTACAGATCATGTTTTCCACCTTTTATCCTGAGTTTTGTATATCAATTTAAATGTGGTAGCAACTAATAAATGATTCAAAGTCCATATTGCTCATCCTAGTCTTGCCAACATCTGTTTTTTTTTTCTCTAATAGACCTGTTTTAGCTATTCCAAAGTTGATTATTATTTTTTCTAAAGTCAAAGTCAAATACTTTTTTTTTCTACATATATGCCAGCACAAGTGGTGACACGGTGACGATTTCTCTAAGTAACCGTCAAAATGAGGACCAGTTCTTTTGTGGCCTAATAGCCCAATCACTAGTTCATCAAAAAAGTTATTGATCATTCTTTCGCAACCGGATAGCAACATCAACGTCAAAACCCAACTCGGTCTTGATGATCTTCGCTAATCCGCAATGAATTAAGCACCTTGACGTGTTTGTTTTGAGATTTGATCAATCAAAGATCAATCTTGTTAATGCTATATTCTGAATTTTGATTAAATGTATCTAACTTCTCAAAGGTCAAAGTAAAGATGAAAAAAAAGCGGTTAAATGATGACAAGAAAGGCGGCGCTCATGAGTCTTCATCTTTCATAAATATTGATGGTAAACATTAAACCACAATAGTTCTGCTACAACAATTTTCTATGTCCAAAGTTAGCATCAACACTGACGGCGGCTCTACCTGTGGGCTGGACAAGGAAGACAACACAAAATGGAGATAGGAGGGACATATGCGTCGCACTACGTCAAGATGTTGCATGAATGCATCTCCCATTATTAAAACTACCAAAGTAGATAACTACCCAAATTTTCCTGACATAAGTTGTTGGGTAAAAGCCACGATTCGAGTCAGGGTTTTATATTTAGAACCGGTCGGTTTGGCCGTTATTTTCGAGTCGAGTATATTTCAGAACACGTGTACTGAGTCGACGCCAGTCGCGTGTATGAGCTACGAGGGGTCATGTGTACCCAAATATATGATGATAACGTCATGAATACAGCAGAAAAGAATGAGTTATCAGAATATATAAGAGTATGCAGTCCAGTTTTTTTTTTATTATGTAATTTGATCGTAGAATTAGTTTTAGGCCGTTTATCGCGTTAGGACGCGTTATGGGTAGTTTGGGCAGGTTGATAGTTATAGAGCATGTCATTTTGATTTTTTTGGTATTATTTTATTTTATGGGATTTTCCCGATTTTTCTAGATTTTTTTTAGATTTTATTACGAGTAAATAATTATTTTAACTCGAGACGGAGTCGAGTCAAGTTTTATTTACGAGTATGCCACCAGTTC
>JAVDBV010060235.1:0-10019 GCA_032619315.1 Piper longum
GGGCGTAAGCGCTGTATGTATGTATGATTATGTTTATGAGCCGTGCATGCGAGCCGGCATTTGTTTAAGTATGTTTGCTTACTGCCCTGTGTGAGGCATTCTTGAAGATTCATATGTTTTCGTGGGTAATGGAATACCCATTTGCCAGATTGTATTAGTTATTTTTCGGACCAGTAACATTCGTTACTGACGGTTTTCTTATAATATATGTAGGTCTCGCAAATCCTGTATCGACTTTGGCGGAAGGATAGATAAATGCTACACACACTTGAGCTCAATATAAGATTTAATTTCTTGCATTTAATTATATTTGAGGTATTTTAATGTTTATTTAACAATGTCTTCTATTCTCATGACACCAAGAGGGTTATTTCGATCTATTTTATGGATCGAGTCTCACTGACTAATAATGTTAAACATGTCTCGACTCGATCGTAACATTTCTGATCCGGTTCTTAAGTGAACCGAAATCGGGGTGTTACACAAATGCCTTTTTACAGTCATTTAAATTACTTTTTCAACGTCAAAAAATAAGTATATACTTTTTTTAGATTTAAAATTGATAAACATATAACTTATAATATTTTAGATGTTTACCAAATTACATTAGAAAAAAATAATTATATATTATATTAATTAAACTTCGTCAAATGGAGTTGATCACAAGTCAAGTTAACTTAATAGTCGCTCATACTCAAAAAAAATTATAATCAAGAAAACTTAATGTGGGGAAGTTTTTTTAATTTAAAATAGATAATCACTATGGCCACCATGCAATTATTTATATTATTTGATAAACTCAATTATTCGAGATTTGAAGACACATTTCGATAACATGTTTTGCTAGAGGGATGCTTTTTTTAGATCAAAGTTCAAACTCACCGTTTTATTTTTAATTTTATTTTATTTTTTGGTGCTTTGTAATCAAAATCACACTAATTATTTCATTGAGTTTCACTTGTCCAATAGAATTTCATGATAATAATTAAGATTTCTTTTAGTTACTTGGTGTATGTAGACTTTGTCGAGTGACTTTGTAATAAATTTAAGTTGATTTCTTTGAAATTAGAAATTTCAATAATGTGAGAACCACATAATGAGAATATGAGTCCATGATTTTTTTAGAAAAAAAATGGATCAACATTCGGATTTGAAATCCAACCAATTAAAATTAAATAAAAAAAAATAAATCAAAGTATTATAATTTATCTACTCATTCAATATCTTTAAAATTAGTATTTATTTTAAAAATTATATTACGATAGCCTATTTTATTATTCAACAATTGTCTACTTATAAAATTAAAGCCTAAGTAATTGTGTGCCACGCAATATTTTGTCTAATATATATAATAAAAACTCAAATGAAGTTACATATTTAATTGTGACAAAAAAAATTTACGTACATAATTATGTACGTAAGACAATTTGATAACGCCATAATTTTTTATTGACGATAATTGCCAGATCAGTTTTCCTATTTCATTAAGAAAATTGAGTAAATTTTGGTTTTGACCGACGATCACTGTCGATTAAGATTATTCCGACAGTCAAAGCGCATCACTCGCCCATGCAAAACCCCCCCATTCAGTACCGCCGAGGAGGGCCCGGCGTCGATATTTGTTCCTTCTCTGTTCTTGATTTTCTCCTCTTATACATCGCACATTGAATAGCAGCGAAGCTAAATTCACTGTTATGTTTTTCTGCTATACATGCGTCAACATTGATATCTCAGTTCTTTTTTTTTTTTTTTGAGAGAGAGAGAGAACATATCTCACTTCTTTGAATCTGTTATTCCGGTTCCATAATTAGGAGTTGAATTGGTGATCGCAAATTCAAGGTCAACCATGTGAGTTGTCGTTCTTCCTTTGCTCTTTCTTCAGATTTCCAGTCCTGTTCATCTCCCTCGTCTTGGTTTTTTATCATTTTCACAACTATTTCTTGAAACAATCGAAGCAATGGGGAACTGCCTATTGAAGAGAAGCAAGAAATCTGGTAGAAGCCCATCCGGCGTCGTCCCGACCCCATCCGTGCTTCGACTGCACTCTCCTCCTTCCTCCCCTTGGACGCTTTGGCTCCTAATCGCCCTCTCATACAAGCCCATCTCCGTTGAATTCTTCCCCACCGCGCCATTTACACCAGGGCAAAGCACCGCCGTCATTGATCTCGGCTCCGAGACTCTCCCCGGACCTCACGAGAAGCTGCTCCAATACGTCGACTCTCGGTACCCGGATCCACCTCTTCTCGACCCGCCGGAGAAGGCCGACCAGCCGGCGTTGGAGAGGGCGGTGGCGTTGCAGCATTGCAGCATCAACCGTCACCTGGAAAGGGTAGCAAAATGGGCGTTGGAGATGGCGACCAGGCCGGAGAGGAGGTCGTCGGTTCCTTCGCTCGAGAACGATCCGAAGATGGAAGTGCGCAAGTTCGGGCGGTTCTACGCGCAGCTGCATGAGTTATTGGTGGAGCATGCGCAGGTGGAGGAGCGGGTCATCTTCCCTGTTCTTGAAAAAGCCGAGAGAGGTATGAGATATATTGGTCGATGATGATGATCATTAGATTCTGTGCGTATGGAAGATAGCTTTTATTGTAGTTGATTGATTTGGTGGTGCAGGTTTGTGTTCTGATGCTCAAGAAGAGCACGCAAGAGACCTTCCAAACATGAATGGTATCAAAGAAGACATCAAATCCATTGGAGTTATTGATCCTGGAACGGATGCACATCTGGAAGCCATGACCAATATTTCTTCACGGCTCTTCACTTTGCTGGTCAATATTTATACTGCCAACAATTTTATCAATTACGATAGTTCAATGCTTGCAATTTTATCAACCATATATGTCAGTCTGTATTATATATTTGTCTATGCTAAAAAGTTCTGTTGACGTTCTGATTAAAAGGAGAACTGCAAGGAACATTTCGAGGAAGAGGAGAGGGAACTGCTGCCATTGCTGGAAGCTGCGGCGCTTGATAGGGAGCAGCAAGAGCAAGTGCTTGGGCAATGTATGAAGGAGACGATGCAGAGTACCCACTCCAATTTGTTTCGGTTTTTCATGTCGGGTCTCTCGCCTAGGGACGCCGTCCAATACCTGTGGTTGGTGGCCAAATGCTGTGACCCGAAATGGGCATCTTCTCTGCTTGAATCGCTGCTAACTTCTGATGGCACAGCACAGTGAGCTCTTCTGGTTGGGTTGAAAATCCATAAAAATGGAGACGCATATATTGAATAATGCAGCAATGATCAGCTAGTGAGCAGATTCGTTTTCCTTTCTGTACATTACAGAGGCTATAGCATTGTCTTGGATGTTAGGAATGTAAGCTCCTTTAGACCGAGAAAAAATATTAATAGAGTTGGACTACATTTGAGTTTTGTGCAGATAGTCAAGTTAGGAACACTCTTAAAAGCGCCAATATTCATTGATATTAGTCTTTTTGTCCATTTCATTCATTTTTTGTTTTCTAAATTTGATTTCATCTAAATTATATATATGCGAGTGATCTGGTGTAAACTTTTTGTAAGGACATGATATACATCATTTACGTTACCATCATCATTTTTATCGACATTTTTCAGCAAATCACATGAATATTATTATGATAATTCTTGATTGCAATGCTTGGCCCAACAAAATTTATCTATTTATAATATTTTTTTCATAGTCTGCGTGCAATGGATGACAATTAAGCATGGACATTTAACATTTAAGCATTAGATACATGTCCCGATTGTCCATCACGATAGCAAAATACTTTAGAAGACAGTAAAACGGATTGTAAAAATGAAAAACAAATGTGACTTCAACTATGACGTCGCGTGAGTGATCGTCTTCTCTTTATCACAACTGCGTCAATGAATATATTTTCTTCAAAAAAAAGTGTAAATGACACCTTGAAAAACTTATGCTCAAGTTGGTATTCGATATAAATTTAATTATTCACTATGGCTCGTACAAAACAATATTTTTTTATGAAATTTTCTAAATCTATCACTAAAGTCTAAGATTTTCATAAACTGGTACCCTTTAAGCATTTCATCCCCATAAATTTTTTTTATGAAAAAATAAAATAAAAATAAGGAATATTATTTCTAAGGGATTTTTCATTGTATGACAAAATTAAACTTACATTTTAAAACCAAACATTGACCATTGTTTGCAATCCAATGGAATGACCATTGTTTAATGGGGAGCGAGCAAGTACTCATCAGTACGTCCGTAGCCGCCACCTTCTCTGCTGCTCCCAATGCTAGCTCCTCTGTCCTCCCATCTCCGGCCACCTCCCCTCCATTTCCACTCCCCCCCTCCAAATCCCCCCACTCCCTCCACCTCTAACCCAACTACTCTTCGGCCGCATTCCCCAATACTTCCATTCTCAGAGCAGCAAGCCATCTCCCTCCTCCTCACAACCACCTCCACCCCATCCCTCAACCAGCTCCATGCCAATCTCATCAAGACCAACCTCCTCCACAGCGACCCGTCTCTTGCCGCCTTTTTCATCTCCTGCGCCAAGTCGGACGACAGCTCTAGCAATGTGGAGTACGCCCGTTCTATCTTCTCCCGGGTTGTTGTGGACATCGCCACACAATATCTGTCTTCCTATGCAATACAACGGTCAGGATGCATACTATAGCTTCGTTGTGGGACGATGCACTTAGATTTTACGTTTATCTGCTCAAAGACTGTGGCTTTCAACCGAATAATTTCACTTTTTCGCCTCTGCTTAAAGCATGCGCTGCCATGCAAGGTCTGATGCTTGGTTCGGCCATTCATGGTCAAGTTGTTGTGCATGGTTTTAGCTCCGATCCCCATATAGTGTCTTCTTTGATGAGTTTGTACGCTAAGTGTGGTCGTTTGGATGATTGTCTCCAACTGTTTGAAGAAATGCCGGAGCGAGATGTTGTTTCTTGGACTAGTGTTGTCTCTGCGTGTGCCCACGACGATCCTGTTCAATCGCTTAGTTTATTTCGAGAGATGCAGCTTGGGAATGTTCAACCCAATGAGTTTACGGCTGTGAGTGTGCTCACTGCTTGTGCTAATCTCGGAGCTCTGAACGTTGGCTTGTGGGTACATGCATATCTGCTAAAGGCCAGGCTTGACATGAATGTCAGGGTTTGCACTTCCCTTGTTGATATGTATTCCAAGTGTGGCTCTATAAGATTTGCTGAGCAAGTCTTTCATTGGACAAAAGGTAAAAATGTGCATGCTTGGACTGCTATGATTTCTGGGTATGCCATGCAGGGATTTGGCAAGGAAGCCCTTGGCGCATTTTCAGAAATGAAGGGGGAGAATGTTCGACCAGATGGCTTGACCTTTGTGGGAGTTCTGTGTGCTTGTAGCCATGCCGGGATGGTGGATGTTGGACGAGAACATTTCAGTGCCATGACTTCTGTATATGGGATTGTGCCGAGCCTTGAACATTATGGGTGCATGGTGGACCTGTTAGGTCGTCAAGGGATGTTAGATGAGGCCTATAATCTCATCCAGGGCATACCTGTTGAGCCTAACGCTATCATATGGCGCTCTTTGCTGGGCTCTTGCAGAATTCACAAAAATGTTGAACTTGGAGAGAAAGCTGCTGAAATACTTTTTGAGATCGAACCTTGTTACGATGCTAATTATCTATTGTTGTCCAACTTGTATGGCTCTACTGGTAGATGGGAGGATGTTGCAAGAATAAGGAAAATTATGAAAGAGAGAGGGATTAAGAAAGCTCCAGGGAGTAGTTCAATTGAAGTGGATGGTAGAATCCATGAGTTTGTTGTGGAAGATAGATTGCATCCAGAGTGCGACAAGGTTTATAGGTCACTTGACCGTATGATTTATCGAATCCAGGAAGAAGGATATGTTCCACAAACGTCGGAGGTAATGCTTAATTTGAGTGACAAAGAAAAAGAGAGAATTCTGTTTTGTCACAGTGAGAAGTTGGCAGTTGCTTTTGGACTTGTTAGCACAAACCAAGGGTCTGTTATAAGGGTGGTGAACAATTTAAGAATGTGTGGAGATTGCCACAATGCAATAAAACTTGTGTCAAAGGTCTTTGGACGAGAGCTGGTTGTGAGAGATTGCTTTCGTTTTCATCGGTTTGCAAATGGGAACTGCTCCTGCAATGACTTTTGGTAAAGTAATACATCTTTTTGTAAATGCAGGTTTTGGTATAGTATTATATTTATTAGCCAGATGTCACGTAGTCTATATGAGAAATAAATTCTAATTTTATATTAGATTTTTATCAAATAATGTGATATAATATTATGAATTAATGATCTAATATATTAAAGATAGACGCCAATTCTAAAGAAATAGGAGATAAATTATAATATGTTTTGTTGTATTTTAAATGGTTAAAATCTCTTAATTTTTATCATAGTATGATTTTTATACCCATTTTATTTTATTAATTAATAACAACTAGGTAAGATGTTATGTAGTTTATATTATAGATAAATTTTAATTTTATAAATGAATTTTTATTGAAAATATGATAGACTATATAATAATTTAATATCTTAGTATATATATTGATTGATTTATATAAATCTTAATTGAACGAGAAAATAGATCATTATAATTTAATTTATTATTTATTTATTTTTATTGTATTTTGATTAATTAATTTTGTTACTTTTAATGAGTGACCAGTAATGAGTTTTCTTTTTATTAATAAGAGTGAAATAATAATTTAATATTTTAGATATATATTTTGTTTATACGATAGTTCCTAATTAAATAATAATAATAATAATATAATTTATTTTTTTATTTTTATTGTGATTTAATCAGTTAAATGTTCTACTTTTAATCAGGAGTCTCTATTGAGTTATCCTTTTATTAATAAGAGCGGAAAATGAAAACTACTCCTGCCTTGATTTTTGGTAAACTAATACATTTTTTTAAATAGAGATTTTAGTAGTCTATTTATATTTACTAGGTAGGATGTTGTGTATGGTAGACAACAGAGATAGACTTGAATTATATAAATACATCTTTGATGAATAATAAATAGTGAAATAGATTATAATGATCTAATATCGTAGAGATAGGTTATGATTTTAAAGATAGATTATAATTAAATGAGGAGATATATTATAGCTAAATAATTTGAAAAAAATTATTTGTATTTTGATTAGTTAAAATCAATTACTCTGTATCATAGTGCAATTTTATTCCCCTTTTATTTTATTACTAATTAATAACTATAATAGATTTGTAGTGATCTATGTGAGAATAAATTTCCATATATAGACATATCTGTTAGTATAATTGTCCCGACATGCTATTAACAATCCTTATTATATGATCAATTAAAGTAATTTGATAGGCTTATAAAAATATCAGGTTAATAAAGTATGGGTTATTATGTATAGAGATTTATTGCACTTCATTAGGTTCACAATCAAAATTATACAGGGAATACTTGGTCACGCCCCTTTTTCTTCTTCCCTATGTTAAAGAGGATGAATAAGACAGTAGGTTAAAGCTTATAACCTATAATGTGAAAGTTGATATTCTATGGAATGTAAGATTTTTTCTCCATTGGTCTAATAATAACTATCTAATTTATCTATCAAAATTTAAATTTATTAATCATGATTATTATGACTCAATAAGGATTTATGATTTGATTCTTTCAACGTAAACAAACACCAACCCTTTTGGCGTTTTAAGTAACTTAGCCTAGAAAAGTTTTCCGTTTTGAAGTTTTTTTTTTTGTAATTAGTTATGTGTCTTTATGTTCTACATGTGCAAGCTATAGAAGGTTTTTAGTTATCAAATCTCGGGGTTTGTTGTGATGCAACTAATCATGCACCATAATTGTTATGTAGAAATAAAATGGCGGATTACATTATTAATTATTAGCCAAAGATTTTCTTCGATTAAGTGCTGCATCAAGTACTGGGCCATTGCAATAATAGCATGATGTGTGAATTTTTTTTACTTTTTTCTCTTTTTTACATCCCAAAGGGTCACATGGTTGCTCATGGTCACGCAAGTATTAGTCATACCATGTAATAACTACCTTCAATGGTACAATAAAAAATGTTCTCATGGTATAGTATAATAATAAGTGGGGTAAAATGGTAACCACAGAAATGCTTTATACGCCAAGCATGGTAGTTTGGAAAACTTACTGGCCATCCAACCTTTACTGTACTGAGAGATTAAGATTAACCATGAACTTGGTAAGGAAAAAAAAGTTTAACCATGATATTGGTAGGGAAAAAAAGTTTTAACCATGATCTTAAACTGCATGGTTGCGCCCCTCGTTCGCAAGTTCTTTCCATGCATGTATAAAAAGAAAAAAAAAAAAACTTTCCACGCATGTTTGTGATGTCCGCTCCAACCAAGAAAAAGACTGACTATAAGGGCCATTCCAGAGGAATTTTTGGTTCAAAGAGAAAAAGGTCCGTAGGAGTTTAAGAAAAAAGGTCCATGGGAATTTAAAAGTGGGAACAAGCACAAGTGTACCTTGATACATGCATAAGATTAAAAATTTTGGTGGTTATTCTGGGTAGCCAGCATATACTGCTACTAGATAATTTTTATCCAACCTAGGATGCACTAGGTAGGCTTACCTGGTACTCCGAATTAAACTGCCTGCTTTTGTGGATCGTATGAACACTATAAATCTTGTTTAGTTATAAAAATAAAAATTAAATTGCATTATACTTAATAATATAATTGATATATGTGTGTGTTTTAATTTGATTTTTTAATGGTTCTTATCTTATATATTTGGATTATTATATGTTAACCGTGGCTCTTCATCAGTACCTGCAAAACAGGAACGAAAAGGAAAAGGAAGAACGATTGTCTCCGTTGGCTCCTTTGCTCACCGGGTTAAGGAAGTCGCTGGTGGTCTGAAGTACTGTGAAGAGGGAGGAGCTCTGCTCAATGGAGATCGGATGGCCAACGAGTGTATGTCATGTTGCTTACTGTCACAGTCCTATCCTATGGTAGAATTTTTCGTCCTATCAGAGGCACTGTGATGGCGTATTTCCCTCCTGGAAACACTCAGCTAACACCAATCCCGTAATATGAGATCAACTCCGAAAGCGAAACGCGAACCACAACACCATATGTTCGGTAACCACCACGCTATCGAGGTTTCTGGTGCAAATACTGGAACTGCACGCACCTGATACCGCAACCCCAATTAGTCTTTGCTCGATCACAATACCGATACAGCGCCTTCGAATACTGCTATTCGTAGCGATATGTTGTCCCGAGAACCAAACAGCACCACGTTGCCCGACCGCTCCAAATACCGGTATACGTACTCGGAGTCGTGCCGTCTGTCCCTTGCTAGTCTCGGTAATCAGTTCCCTTGCAAATTTCGTCCACGACCTGGAAACAGAAATTCCTTGCTTACAAATGGCAACCAACAAGCAACCAAAACAGATATACGGGAAACCACTTCCCAACCTTATATTAAATCACCAACACAAGGTTATTACAAGTACTTTACTCACACTTCAAGACTTGCTCGGCATGTGGACAGCCCCCACAGCCTCGCCCCACTGATCACCACTCACAATGGAACTCAATACGAATTATTTCCCACAAGCAATTCACATAATCCAGATTGTCTCTTACAGATCGATCCCATTACATGCAATCTACCAAACTAGACTCAACATGCAGGTTATCGAACGAACGTGTACATTGAATCAGCAACTCCCCATGAAGTTCCAGCACTTGTCAAAAGCGCCGGCTGCAGCAACTCCAGGAAATCCTTCCTCTCGGCTAACTCTTACCAAAAGAGTTTTTCCACACGTCATCCCTTTTTACACCAAAGGAGTTCTCCTTTTATAGGCTTCAACTCGTGCTTATCTCCAACTCGAAGATCTACTCTGGATTCTTCAAAGCATGACTCATCCTTTGATATTTATCTTCAAGACATGTTGCAGCAAATAGATAAACACAATCCTTGTGTTATCCGATCCCCATAGGATATCTTCACAAGATCGTGATCTTCACCAAGATCCGATCCTCCAAGATTCTCCAGCAAAACTCCTTGGCTGC
>JAVDBV010060236.1:0-20220 GCA_032619315.1 Piper longum
TTTGCGTCCACCTAGCTTGCCCGAGTCCGCCAACCCATTTCTGAGTTTGCCCGTTCTGTTCAGGTCTGCCCAGCCAACCCAACCCATTTTCCAGCCCGGGTTGGTTAAGCCCTCTCAATTTGGTATGGTTTAGCTCGGTTCGGTCCAGTTCAGCTCGTTTCCCGCGGTTTCTCGACCGTTTTTATTAATAAAAGAATTGTGACATTAGTTTAAGGGCATATTCACATTGTTTAGCATGTTTGGATGTTATGAGTATTTTTCTTTATTTATTAATTATTTTATTTATTATTTATTTATTCATGATTATTAATTTCTTATTATTTATATATTTGTTGACTATGTTGAATGATTATATGGCTAATTATTATTATTAATAATGTAAATATTCATAGATATTATTTTTATTTATGTTTATCATATTTTATGTAATTAATTGATTATTATTAATTATTTTGTATTCATATTATTATTTATACGTATTTAGGCGTATGTTCATATATTTAATATTTATATTAATATTATTTATAATTAATTAATATTAGTCATTTATTTATTTATTTATTTATATATTTACTAACACGAGTATATATAATATTTACTCGCGTTTAACTATGTATTTAAATAGTATAATTATGTTATTATTTTATTATTAGAGTATTATTTATGTTCATTTATTTATTATTTATCTAAATATCTATGTGTGGATTTCTTATTTATTTATTTATTATTTATTATTATTATGTCTCAATTTTTGTGCTACATGTTTAGTAATATGTTTGTTAGCACTATTTTTTTTATTATAATGTATTGATGATATGAGCACATATAATATACCTGTTTTTAAAATAATATTAGTATATATACCTACAGTAATAGGGGTCTATATAAATAACCTTATATTAACCTACAACAACCTTATATCCCCAGTTAACAATATGATAATACTCATATTGGTACTTAATTCCTGAAGTCATAATAAGATATAACATTTTAGATATTTATCACCGATATTTATAGTTAATTTTTTAAAAAGTAAAGATTGACAAAATTTGAACTCTTATAGTATATTTCCTTAAATCAATTGATTGATATAATTTTAGTGAAGTACTTAATTTTACCAAATATTTAAATTATGGTTTATTCCCTTACATATATCACATAATTAATCTATAGAGATATATAAACCGATATTTCCCTTTACCATAATTTTAATTGACCAAAATTATGTGATTGGCCGTTAGAAAAACCCTCCTTCCACGAATGCTTCTTTTATTGGCCATTAGAAAAAAATAGATTAAGTATGTAATCTATAGGGGTTAAATATCTCTAGAAGAACAAGAACCCGATAATTACCAAATGTGCCATAGGACGGTGGCTATAGAAGTAACGGTCTGATAGCATTATTGGGAGTAAAGAGGGTTTATCCTTTGATATGGTTTAAAGTTATCCCATATGTAACTCTTTGAGGAGTTATTCGGACCCTATAGACTTCAACAAATTTCATTCATGAACGCATGCCGGGATTAAGATCACCGTATGCAGTGGCACATTTGGTTGTAGACTCTCATATCTACATTCGACTGGCTATGTTTCTATGAAAATACACAACTCTAATAACCAAGTAATTTTCTTGTTGGAAAAATATTAGTATTTAGTTTTCCTCTATGATAGGGAGTAAAGAAAGTACTCTAGAAGCCATGCAAGACTTATGATAAACTATGATCTGCAGCATTATTGTATGATACGAATTCTGCATTGCCACAAGCTAAGATTCTCTGATACCGCTTTTAGTTTGAATGAGTGATGTTGTGTCAAATCAGAACATCACTGTCGTTGTGGGTTCCGTTCCAGTTCAACTCCCTGGGTGGGGGTGGCTTCGATTAAAGTAGTGGGAACATAGGCACTAAAGTCTCCATATTGGTCATATATACAGATACCAAATGCGCCAAAGAATTAAAAAAATTGAACACTTGCATGCTGCTGATGAGCTTTACAGTGTGAGCATTCAAGAGCATTTGTTGCGAGCGAGCATCAGAGTGCATAGGTGGGCAGCGTTATCATCTGCATTGCCCGTTGGAGTTGCTTCTCTCCCATCAAGGGATAAAAAATGGTCCGTGATGTCAACACACATGGACAAAAATAATCCTGCAAAACGGCGATAGACGACTCTTGTGAGTACGGAACTGCACATGAGTGGGTGGGCGGGTATGGGAAATACTATGTCATCAGTATGTAATATTTTTTTAATATATGGACGGCTGGGTTTTCGTGTATGGGTCAAGGTCGCCATTAACACACCAACTTCAGTTGTGTCGAAGGCTTCGTGGGTGGAAAGCAGACCGTTTTTTAGAAGGGTTCAGTTGCTGCCTTGGCTTTGCTGCATGTACTACCTTTCTCTCCTATCCATCTTTCTTCTCCTGTCCCTCCTCGCTTAGTTGCATCATCACATTTATTTTCTTTCTTGATAGTTTTTTATGAAAGATCTTTATTTTTATTAAGTTTTAAATTTGAGTACTTGATTTAATCGGTGGATTGGTGTTGCTCTTGTTTCAATTGTGTGGTCTATTGGGTTGTAACTATGGAGCTAGTTCATGTTATTAATAAGTAGATTTGGTAGTTTGAACTTGATCAGTAATGAGCTGTGTTGTTTAATCAGGGTAGTTTGATCCATTTTTTCTTTTTTAGTAGACTTAATCAGTGTTGCTTTTTATTATTAGGCTTTTTCATTGTGAGTTTGTTGGTTCAACAGGTATCATATTTTTTATTTGTAAATAGCAAACACTTAACAAGGGTATCCGTTATGGAGACTTACGCATCTCGAAACCAAAAGAGCTGTGCTCATTGCAACACAACCAAAACCCCAATGTGGAGGGGGGGGTCTTACTGGACCCAAAGTTAATAATTTGGATTCAAGAGTTGGTTTTGTCAAGTTATTGTTTTTTTTTTCAGATTTCTAGCTCATACTAATGGCATTTTTCATTTTTGGGGTGATCTATTACAGTCTTTGTGCAATGCTTGTGGGATCAGTTATACGAATAAGAGGAGGGCACTTGTGGCTCTCAACAAAGGTCATAAGTGCAAGAAGGTGAGGTCTAGAAGCAAGGTTGATATCTCTTTCAAGATGAGGTTTTTGGCTTTGGAAAGGGATGGTGTGTTGCAGAGGTATCTGCTTCAAAAACCCAGGCAACTAGATGAACATGAAGAAGCTGCTGATCTATTGATGACCCTTTCCCGTGGTCTTGTCAATGCCTAACGTCCTGATCAAAGCCCATATATGTTACATGATCATTCCTAGCTTTTCTCTCGTTTATTACCTCATTTCTTATAGTGCAATCTTCCATGTTTTTTGTATAATTTTCTTGTTGGAAAAATATTAGTATTTAGTTTTCCTCTAAGATAGGGAGTAAAGCAAGCCACCCCGTTCTATGCACGAATACAGTCTAGAAGCGTTGCAAGACTTATTATAAACTATGATCTGCAGCATTATTGTATGATACGAATTCTGCATTGCCAATAGTTGCTCGCTAATTTCTTAGATACACACAACTGCATCTATTTGATCTAGACACCCAATGCATCTTCCACACAAAACTTTGAAAATGATAAGCAATTCCAAATATAAGATCTTGATAAGGATGATCATTCGAAAACTTAAGACTTCAAAAGAGTGTTATCTACGATCCAACATATAGAATGCACTAAAGAGCAGAAGCACCGATCACCTCAACATTTACTCTTCTTGGAGTGTTTTTAAGGAAAGAAATGTTACACATTATTTCATTATTTCTTCTCATTGTTACTCTCCAGCTCTGCCCTCAACTGCAGAGAGAAGTCATCATTAGCATCATCATCATCCCAATCATCCTCCCACTGCTGCAATGAGTCGATTTCTTCTTCCTTCTCGTCCCAATCTGCAATAAAACCAGCAACGGGACCGATAAACATAGTTAAGAAGTCCTATAAAGTAGGCACATATCGTAACAATACTTGCCCGAGACAATTCATTTCAAACATCTCGAAGACAACTAAGTGAACACAAAAGAATTATTAGAACAAACATTCAGCCTATAAGGAACATTAGTCATCCTTCATTATTTTTACTGATCATGTTTGGAAGGTAACTAACCTTACCAAGACAATGTCAATGACTTATTGAACCCAACAGAAAATAAGCTTCAGCAATTGTTTCTAAAATTACCTAGCCCCACGAATACATTTCCAAGAATTACATGCCAACTAGTATCTAATAAGTTCAGCTGCAGATTCAATAAGATAAAATGATAAAAATGTATAAACTTATTAACCAACTAAACTCCAATTGTAAGAAAACACAAAAAGAAGGCACTATCATATACATTAGCTGATTATTAATTGAAACTGGAGTGACTGGAAATGGATCCAACGAAAATAAAACATACTTTTTCATTGTTTCACTATATATTTATAAACTTGCCAGAAATCAACTTATGCATGCATTGAATGAATAGATCATTCAAAAAACAGAACTGAATGGCAGATGATAGACCACTGAACAAGCTAATGGCATATCCATACACAAAAACAGAACTGACTGGGTGTTACACGTACAGCGGGACAGGTACCAAATTTACTACCGTTTACCATAACTGAGCTGTTTACTGATTTCATGACCATCTACCGAAATCAACTTTTAACCGTTGAATAATTGTTGGATATACTACTTAATTGAACGCAGTGAGTTATTGGATCAGTTCCCCAGCATGTTGATTGTGACTGTCATTTTGATTTGATATTGCTAAACTTACCCAGCTAGGCATGTTCTTTCTTTTGATATTATTGTAATGAAGGGATGCAGAGTGTCCGGTCTTACAACATATCGCGAGCTAAGCCATACTTGACACATCTTGCACAATGTATTCTTGGTGTGAAAAATGATTGAAATGCATTTACTTGTAGGGGCCGTTTGATTTGTTCGATTTAAATTCAATAGCAACGCATACAAGTGAAGTAGAGTGATGCTCATCTATTCACTACCCGAATGTACAACAAGATTGATCTTGAAAACGCAACATATTTACCAGGTCAGTTAGAGTGCAAACCTGATCTTGTTCATACGCTGCATCTAAGCCAATTGACGAGAGTTTTTGAAGTCCTCCCCCATCTTTTTTACTGCTCCCTGTGTAACTATTTAGGAGCTAGATTTTCAACCTATTGTATTGCTATATGATATTACAAATGGTGGGGTGGGCATGGATGTCCAAATGTTTGTCCGATCGACATCCGAAGTATGTCCGACCTAATTTGACTGACCGAATTTGACCGAATTAAAACAAACTAAATATAGATATTTTTTTGTTTGACCAAACGACCGACCAAATCTCAGAAATTTTATATTAATAAAATAATGAATTTAAGATTTTTAATGCTAATATTATATTTTATAAAAATTATAAAACATAATATACAATAAAATTAATATATAATGCCTAAAATAACAAAAAATGACATATAAAAAAAGGATAAAAATATGCTTATATTTAGAAATTTAGAATAATATATTACATTAATAATCATATCTGGTTGTGGAAGGTCGTTGGAGGGTAGGTGATGTCGAGGTGACCTCCTGGTCGCGGCGGCGACAGTTGCCGATGACCCGAGCACCGCACAACCGTGGCCATTTCTTGCATTGTGGAGGTTAAACTATGGCTGGGGTGGCATGACGACGCCATGGTGGGGCAGACCGGCGTCGATCTAATGGCCAGGCGGCCGGCGACATTAGGGTTTGGATGATGGAGAAGGCGTCGCAAGGGGAAGAAATAGTTCAATGGCAAACTTGTAAATAAAAATTGACTCGACTTTGAATCGAGTCGAAATAATTTTCGACTCATAATAAATTCTAAAAAAATAAAAAAAAACCCAAGTAATGAATTTGTATAATCGTGAAAAATAATCAAGCATTATATCTATTTATAAATAATCATTAACTTAATAATTTCCAAATAATATTTATCAAAATAATTAAGAATTAATGAGAGGTGGCGGTCTGACAAAGGCAGGCTAAAGCGGAGGCAGGCGACGGAGGTAGGGCAGCTGAGGCAAGCGGCGGTGGAGGGCAGTGACGGGAGGATAGGGGAGGGCGGGGGGAGGGCGGCGGAGGCCAGGGGAGGGTGGGGGGAGGGCGGCGGAGGGCGGGGGGAGGACGTGGGAGGGCGGACTAAACAATCTTCTTTACCATACAAGTCAACCATTTTCATAAATTAACACTTCACTGTCCAAAGTATTTCATTCCACCAAGTCGCCTTGCTAACTCAAAGTCTTTCCTCGCTGCCAATGCATAGGGTGTGTTATCACAATATCACTTACTAAGTGTGACGCGTTTTGCATGTATTGCACACAACATACTCTCTTCAAATAACCCAACCAAATGGTCTTCAGCAGCCTGCAGAAGATAAACGCTCAGATGATTTCTCGAACAAGAGGTATAGGCTTCCAGCATACTGCCTAAAACAGTGACTATGAAATTTTTATTTTCGAGTAGTATTTTTCACAAAATTTCATAAGGCCAATCGAAATTCATAATGAATAAGTACTGCATTGAATTGAATAATTACCAGTAAAACTTCTACCATGTGAAGATTATTAGTAATTTAAGGAATTCACAAGATTATGGGCAGCTAAATGGATGAAAGTAAAAGAAAACTTGCTTACTGAATGGACAAATGAGCATACATTGTGAATTTTTTGACTAGCAAAAAAAAATGTGATAGCATAATGGTGAACCAACCACGTTAACAATGTGTGTGAGGGATTACTACAAATGGTTTGAAGACACGTAATACAGAAACCACGAAACACTAAAGAGAGTTAGAGTGCAAGCCTGATCTTGTTCATATGCTGCATCTAAGCCAATTGACGAGAGTTTTTGAAGCCCCCCCATCTTTTTTACTGCTCCCTGCGTACCTATTTAGGAGCTAGATTTTCAACCTATTGTATTGCTATATGATATTACAAATGGCGGCATAATAGTTCTTACTATATGACGTTGTGAATCTAAAGAAAATGTGAATTGAATCCTTGTAATTAAAATACAAGACAACAGCTCTTAGGTACATTGTTCAAACAAAAGTGGGAACAGAATATTTACAAATGCTGTTGAACTAAACAATCTTCTTTGCCATACAAGTCAACCTTTTTCATAAATTAACACTTCACTGTCCAAAGTATTTCATTCCACCAAGTCGCCTTGCTAACTCAAAGTCTTTCATAATTGGAGCTTAGCATAGGCTCATAATTAGTAGAAGACTTGTGAAACGATAATAGGGTTTATATTGACTTGTTTAATTTAATTATGCACCTAGTGGTTTATCACTAACGCGGAATTGCTTCCGCACGTGAGCAGCTTTGGACTGAAAAATAAAAGTATGGTTGGTGGTTCTTTTACCGATTCAGATTGGGTGGATGGATAATAAATTGGACTTTCTTTTATTCTCTTGTGTTATAAATGTGAATATTGAAAACGGTCCGAGACTATGGGACGGATATTTTATATACTGTCATATACTATCAGAAACATAATTTATTTTTTTGTAATGAGTTATAAATTCTAAACTTATTTTGCCATATTAGAATTCATGTTCTTGTATATTATGTTTACATAATTTAACTTTTTAAGTAACACCCGGGCTGGTTAGGGAAAGTCGTTACAACAAGTGTTAAACCTCACTATGAGTCCCTATAGACTCGAGAGGAGATAGTGGTTCTTTGGGTCGTTTGAACCCGCTTGTTTGGAAGTGCGTGACTAGTACGGTATCGAGAAACACATGCCTACTATAAGCATATTAAATTAGAGCTACTTAGGAGCCATCTCTTAGGCTCGCCATTGATTGGTTGTTCCATAGGCAAGCCACCTATGGTAGAATCTAATCATGATGATCTTAGAGAATTGTTCATGGACCTTCCCATACATTTGAGGCATCCAGTGCCCTCTATAGAGTTTCATTACCCCATTGTTTTTACGACGAAGTTCTTCACATTACCACAAATAGAGTGATGTACATACCATACCTAGTTAGATTTTCACACCTAATGTAAGACTATGTGAGGATAGAGTGATGTACATACCATACCTAGTAGGATTTTCACACCTAATGTAAGACTATATGAGGATGAGACACTTCCTAGTTAGAACCCTTGAACAGTGTGACTAGTTTTCCATGAGAGGTCCTTCCATGTAACCAGAGAAGTCAGACAAAGCCAAGCTTTCACCTAAGTATTTTCATATTCAACTTTTTAGATAATCTAATCCTACCACCAGTTTACCAGATGGTTGAGACGAGCAGACATTGACCAATGCATTAAATAAAATCAGCAACCTTATAAGTTATAACCTACAATTGGCATTCATCAACCTATATAAGAAAAACATAGAATTTAAAAATTGTAACATGTCTGGGATACCAAGTACTCATTCAATATTTATGTATAAGAAGAAGCCAACAAGAGGGATGATAGGTGTATAACTACAGAGAGAAGAAACGAGAGGATAGTGGAGGCATGGAGTTGTACGGGTGGGGTTAGAGGGGAGGATGAGGGAAGGAGAGAAGGAATAGAGGGGATTAGCGAGGCGAAGGAGTGGAGAGGGGAAGGAGGCTGGATCAAGCAGAGAGGGGAGAGTAGGTTGAAGGCTGAAGGGGAAGAAGATCGGTGGCAGCCAAAGAGGAGGAGGGTGCTCTCATTCTTATTGATTAATGAAAAATTACAAATTCTAGTCTTAAAGATGACTTAATTCTCATACTCCTCATACATTAGTGCACACTCCCCATAGACCTAAGCCCAATGTAACATATTACTCTCCTCCTTTGTCACACCACAAAGACAATTAAGTACATAGGAAGAGGTACATAGTAAGTTCTAAGTCTCACCATCATTTTCCTTCTACGGATCTCATGGAGCGAATCGGGATGGTGGTGGATTGTGGAAGGTATAGCTATTGAGTGGGAACCCAAAGTGTGTGTTCATGCCTTGAAATAGCACCTTATGTTTTCCCATTAAAACATTTTGGTCCTACCTCATCTCCTCTTAGACTCGTCACATCTCCTTCATTCCAAAAGACATGTTATCCACTCAAGTCGAGAGGTTGTCCAATGTATTCCATATCCTTCTTGATGGTGGTAGGGGTTGAGTCTCCTCTTGTGGTGGTGCCAAGACCTCTTCCTCGTCATCATTGACTTCCAAGTTTTCAAGCCAATCAAAGTCATCCTTGGCTTGAGCAGGCTCCTTCCTTGAAGTGGATGCACAACTAGTCTTCATCTTATTGTTCTGCCTCAAGTTCAACTTTTGGTAAATGGAGTTGAAATTGTTGGCCTTGAAGGGAGGGCTGAAGTTTTCCTTTGCTCCATGCCCATACTTGCTCGGAAGAATAGAGCCGTTAGAAGTCATCCATAGGGCAAGCAAACTCACTTTTGGTTCTGGTACCTTCGCATGTGTTTGAGGATGAGAGATGACAAATTGGTCATTTTTCCGAGGAGGATCCTCCATAGAGTCTAGCGGCATAGGAAGAAAACTCACTATGATGGACAACATGTAGAAGAATGTTGGTTCCAATTGTTACACAAACACTATCTTGGCGAGGTATCAAGTTTTCAAGGGGTATGTGAGAATTGTTCCCACGGTGACCACAGTGCCATCAAGTTCTTCTCGGCTCACAAACTCGGACAAAATATGCTTTAACTGTACATTGTTGAAGAAGATTTTGTCACCATCATTTGACACTCTCAAGACTTGTACGATGTGCTCTGAAGTCAAGTGGAAGTCTTGCCTATCCACTTTTGCATTGTAGTATCCCTCATTCTCCTTCACCAATGTGTAGTAGTGTAACAACCCACTACTTTTCAATTATTTAGTGTGGGCCTAGATGGCCAGATGTTACTTAAACAAACTACCAAGTTGCTGAATTATAACAATTTAACAACAATGTATAAAAATTGGTTCCCACTGTGTCGGACCATTTCCCAGTAACCACACATATTTCTCAATAAAAATTAAAAGGGACTCCCAATATTTATCTTGCTCCATGCTCCGGTTGTCAATGACCTTTCCATATCTAATTTCGTATTTGCACACTTGCGGAAGCAATTCCGCATTAGCGATGACAACACTAAGAAATATAATAGATAAAACAAGTTAAGTACATTCCACTAGTTCCCTATGTTCATTTTAATATGCGGTGGAGTGATACAGCTATACTCCAAAACAATGCGGAGGAGGTATCCGCAGTGATCCGCACACCCCGGCCGTAGCCTTTTTTGTGGGGAGGCTACCACTACCATCTCCAGTGACAATGCCTCACACACCCATGTCGTAGCCTTTTTGTGGGGAGGCTATCACTGCAGTCAGGTGATTGCTACACCCTGTTTGTGGGGAAGCTCTCACTACCAATTCTAGTGCCAGTCTCTCGTACACGCCAGCCATAGCCTTTTTATGGGGAGGCTATCACTGCACTCCAGTGCCAGTGCCTTGCACACCCCGGCCGTAGCCTTTTTATGGGGAGGCTATCACTGCAGTCAAGTGATTGCTATGCCCCATTTGTGGGGAAGCTTTCACTGCCAATTCTACTACCAGTGCCTCGCACACCCCGGCGGTAGCCTTTTTATGGGGAGGCTATCACTGCATTCAAATGCGTTGGAGGACTCGTTGTGCCTCGCTCACCCCGGCCGTAGCCTTTTTATGGGGTGGCTATCACTACTCCAAAATAATTTGATGCGATACACAATTTTCATACATAATACGGCCCCGTGTCGGACTGAGTCAATTCCTTGAGCCCGATTGCACTCGGTGCATGGTAATCGAATCTGTGCTCAGGCCGACCTAGGCTACCAACAAGGACAATACGACATTCTACCTATTATATGTACCTGACTTATGATTTCGTCCAACTGTGATCCGTTAACCCTAATCTGAGTGAAAGAATAAAATTATACATTAGTATAATTTATTTGGATGAACATACATGCAACTAAATGATATGTCACATTGAATATTTCATCTTACATAATTCTATTGAGATAATTGATTATTCATGTGACATACTCCTTTAAGTCATTCTTCACATTTTAAGTTAATTATCTAAATCATAATTCTCCCTTGACAATTAATAAAATAATTATTAATTTATAACGAGGAACTTAATTACTATTTTTGGTATATTCTTTAACTATTTTGTATTATCCTAATTTAAGGATATTCTTAATACAATTATTTTCATTTATTTAATTTAATGAAGGTTTGATTTTTATTCAATTATAATTTATTAACCACCCCTCGATTTAATTTAACCGCTTGTAATAAGCCGATTAATTATTGACCGTCCATCACGACCGTATTTTATTATATGTGGAAACGTCCATATATTAATTTATTAATTTAGCCACTTAACTCATAACCCATTAGAATAATTATTTTTATGGATTTATCACTAGTTAATATTATTTTAACTCGAACCGTGTCGAGTCAACCCATATTTACGAAACTGCCATCTTTCTTCCCCAACTCTCTCCAAAATAGAGCTGTCATAGGGTGTTTTCCGACGCACTGTCCGTCGTCGTCAAGCTACCAACGGCCAAGCCACCACCGTCAATCAACTTACCTCCACACCAAAGTTGATCTCGACTAACATTTTTGGCGGCTACCTTTCGGTTATGCCCAAAATCATCGTCGTTTCGTTCATGTTTGTCGACTGCACTTCGTTCGCCTCTGACTGCCGTCAATCATCGTCGACCGACGCCAACCAGCTCCGCCATGCTTCCACAGTTCCTCCCTGAGCACCCCCGGCCACTTCCCAGCCACGGCGAAGCCGAAATCGTCCGATTACAGCAATTTCGGCCATTCCGCCGCCTATGCTTGCGTCGCAGATTCCCCCACCGGCGAGCGTCGCCACTCCGATTAGATGTTGGATTAGGTATTCTCAACCCTCCAGAGACCCTTCCCAACAAGATTGGACTCCGATTGTTGCCCACGCCGACCGGATTTCTTCACCCACCGTCATCTCATGTCGCCAACTTTTTGCCCCTTGTAAAATTCGCCCGATAAGAGCTGTAATTCCACCACCCACCGGAAACCAGGGCACGGCAATGCCATCCCCTCGACCCAGCAACCTGAGGCCGTTGGGGCGTGAGGGCTGCCTTGAATTTCCTTTCCTACGGTCACCCTCCTTGCCCAAACTTCCGGCTTGTCGGCCATGGACGACTTCAAGTTTGTATTTTTAGTTTAATTTCTTTCTTTCTCGTCGATTTGAGATTTAGTTGTTTATTTTTTGATTTAGGACTTTAAATATCATGTTCTTATCAAGTTTTATTGTCAATTCAACATATGCAATGCATGAAAATTAAGAAAAAGAATAGAAGAAAAATTACCCAACCCAGGAGGAAGACGGCGCCAATCCGAAGGAAGAAATGAGGGTGATGCTTCCCCCCCTTTTACCACCTTTTTATAATAAAATAAAATATGGCTAGGGTACGTGGAAGCACCCCTTCACAGTAATTCCGTTAACCAGGTAATTGGGTAGCCAAATACGTTTCACTAAACTGGTTCAAACGGTTAATTGGGATGGTTTACTTAACTAGTTAAACGGGTCAATCATACTTAACCAGCTAATGAAAATTATTTTAAATGAAAATAAATAAATTTCCCCACGTTCGATCCCACCGCGTCGAACATTATTATTATTATTATTATTATTATTATTATTATTATTATTATTATTTTCCGGGACTTTACAAGTAGAATTACCTAATTTGAGGGAGAGAAACCTTCTTCTCCAGAGTAGACGTCATGGCTATCTCCCAACTTTTAATTTACACTAGACCTTGGAATCCACCAAAGTGATTGTTGAGGTTGTCTAGTTCCACTTGATTCTCATAGATAGTCATTCTTTTTGTTGATGTCTTCTTTCATCATCTCCTTTTGGTCGAAGGAGTGTCGAGCACTTGGCTCCCTTGGGTTCTCCATGCCTCTCTTGGACCTTTGGGAAGGTCCCTCTCCAAAACTCTCAGCCATAAGGACCAAGAGTGGGATCACTAGCACAGAAAAAGTAATTTGTATAGGCACAAACATCAGCCAAGAATAAGATGTTCGATTACAAATCAGTCAACCAAATGTGCAACCGATCGTACAACCGATCATGCAAGAATACATGAACAGCAACGGTGGTCCAAAAAGAATTGCCGGCAGCTTCCTAGTGGCTCGTGAAGGTTGAAGAGGACCTTAAGAGCTTCGATCACAATGGCAGTGGAGGTGGTTGTGTTGCACAACGGTGGATCCACTTGAAAATACATAACTTTTGTATTAAGTCAGCAAGGATAGTTCAGCTTGTTGTCGGAGACTCGGGACATTGCCGGCAAGGGATTAGACGTCACAGGATCGTAGCGGCTTGGTGATGACCATGGTTGAGCATGCAAGGGTGAGTCAACGGCGGTAGTGTTTATTTGTGGTGGTAACTTTGGTTAGGCTTAGGGATTTATCCTATTCAAATTTTTTAATTCATTTCGTCACCGAAAGATTAACCGATCATCAACCACACTCAACAAAAGAGTTAGATCCTTGTGACACTTAGACCTTATAAAAAACACTAGTGGATAATAAAGGAGAAATGATTTAAACACAATATAATGTGACAATTAGCTAAAAAAACAATAGTGCAATGCAATAAACAAATCAAATAGTTAGTGTGTGATGCAACACAAGATCAAGGTCACAATGCCACTTGTTTTGGCGAATGGATCAAACCATGCAAATCACTAAATGCCTTTGAATTTGATTCACAAGCTCACACCTTGAGCCAATAAGTATCCAAGCCAAGCACCTTCTTCTCCAAGTAAGATTGTGAGATCCCCCAACTTAGTCTTATATCTAATACCTATTGGGAGAAGATACTATTTATATGGGAATGGATTATATGTCTTTAACTTGGGTTAACTATTTTAAAGAAATGACTTAGGCTCATTACGTTGTACTTTGGGCCGGGTCATTACAAATGGTATCAGAGCAACCTGGTTCTATGTTAGATGATGAGGTGGACTAGGGATGTTGTCTATGCTGCTAGTTACTGCCCAAAGAAGGTTATGGGTTGTGGCTAGCAACGGGCCATGTGTAGGAATTTTGGGGATGAAATTTCTTAAGGTGGGTGGATTGTAAGATCCTTCAATTTAGTTCCACATCTAATACCTACTAGGAGATGATTTTGTTTATAAGTGGGAGTGGACTATAGAACTTTAACTTGGATTAACCATTTTAAAGAGATGATTTAGGCCCATTACGTTGTATTTTGGGCTGGGTCATTACAAAGATGCTCTCATGCTCTCCCCACACTTAAGGAGATTACAACTAGCTGAAAAACACTTGAGCTAACTTCACACACAAATAACTCTCCTTCGTACACAATCAAACAGATAAGAACACAAGCTAATAGGTAAAACCACTCTTAACACAATCTTGTCCTTTCAATTTTAATTCAAGAGAGTCTAATGTTCACAATGATAACCAGAGATGTTTAAAACACATTCCCTGAAATAGTAGCCATTGGGATTTGAACCATTCTTTTTTATGTTTTTCAATGGCTAGTTTTTTTAACTTTTCTATTACAATCGATTGTTGAACAATTGATAAAACTTTCACTTAAAACTAGTCGTGCCAGATTTGGCTATCGAACTAGCGGTCGAAGTTGAGCTAAAGTTTTCTCAACTTCTGATTCCTTGCACCATGTCAACTCTAGGTTCCCAAACTCTACTTTGGCTACTGAACCATTGATCAAAACTTAGTTGAAGTCCTCCTTTGCTCTTTGCCATGATATCTTTGGATTCCTCTATTTTCTTTGGTTAATTAACTTTTAATTGAAGGTTTGCAAAACATTGACGCTTCACAACTTCTTTACCAAGTCATAGGTCTTCAATTGCTGAACCCTTTACTGAAGGTCAACCAAAGGTTAACTTCTTTTTTCCTTAGCCTGCACGTTATATCTTCATTGGGATAGTCTTGATCGGAGTCTTTACCACTTCAACACTTTGTTTGTTTCTCTAATCTTGAATTATCGAAATAGTAATTTGGTTTTTCAACTCTTGTGCTTAGAAAGTTTTAAGATATTGTTACATCAAAACAAGATTCTACATGATTTGCTTGGACACTAATAAAATTGGTCTAAAAATAATCTGAACAAATTTTTGGGAATGAGGATTTGTGTTTGCTACTTGGCATGGAGATGGGCACACAAACGATAATTACTATTCTCGTACGCCCCTGTGGCTCGGTATTGCACTTTCACGTAGGCGATGCCAACCACGTACGCCCTCATCTGTGATGTTAAGTATAATTAATTTAATATACATGCTATTTTTTAAAATTTAATGAATATGCTATTTAAGACACAACTATAATATAGCTTCCATGGCTTTAGACTAGAGCCAAAAGGGTTCACCGCTCAGACATGCCCACAAGATTAATAGTTTTCATTCTCCTTTGGGTTTTTTATATTTTTTTATTTAAAATATACTATTTTAAAAGATGAAAAAAAAACACTATCTGAGATCCAACACAAGCTGTAATACCCCGATTCGGCTCACCCGTGAACCGACCCGGAAATGCTACCGGCGATCAAACCGTTCGATAATCTACTAGATTTGGTTAAGCCGACCCGGATCTACTCTCGGTGTCTTAAGATGAAGATACGATTTTCTATCTGCATGAATGAATGCACAAAAATCCTGACATGCTACTACATGGATGACATGAAAATCAATTCACACACATCAACACAATTGCATTAAAATCAAAAAGAAATTCTGAACAGCAGTGGATAGAATCTCCCCTAAAAGTGCAATTAGGGGCCACCCTGTCAAAACAATATATACAACTATATACGGATATATCAACAATTTTATTCATAAATGTAATCTACTATGTACTCATTCTCAGGCTTGGGTCTCAGCCCACCTGCACAACCTCTTTATAACTCACATTGTATCATCATGTCAACATTCAATCACCGCGTATCATCATCTCTTTGCATTTTCTCACATCAATTTCAATATAATAAAATCATAAACACAATATTAAACATTCAATCATTAACCATGTGTGTGTGCAAGAGACCTTGCTGCTCCTCCGTCCAAGCTAGCACCTCCTTTCAAGTTCATCACCTAAATATATTATAAAAAGCCGTCAGTAACGAGTGTTACCGGTCTGGAAAATAACTAATATCAAACTGGCATAGGAGAGCTAACCCTCCTATTGAATAAAAACCATATACTTCCTCAAGAACTCTCACAAGGGCACTAATGGGAGTCGTCGCTTATCCATCTCATTCTCTTTCCTTGACCATTTCATCTATTGTGTCTTACATCAAATCTCATTCTCGTTCATCTCAGCCCTCTAAGTCCTCCATATTACTCTTGGCCTTGAGCCGAAGGCCGAGTAATCTCAGGCAGTCGCCTTTAGTACCCTTTAAACCACAAGTTCGGACATGCGCTATACTAAATAGTACCCATAAACCTCCACGTTGTCCAGGTGTGAGGAACTCAAACGCGGAGTTAGCAGGATCCCTCGGGATGAAGTGGGTCCTCCCCAACATCAACCCAAAGACGAACACATGCCTTATCTGAAGCCATGGCCGCCTCCCTCTTTCCATCTCTCACTGAAAATACGAAAACTATATATATAGACCTGGGTAGGGAATTTAATATAATAGGCCCGAAGGCAACTTGTGGTGGATCTTGTTTTCGAAAATATACTCGAGGGATCTCATCCTCGAGGGTTATTAATCCAGAAATACGATCGGCTAAATGGCCTGAGTTAATTGAGATCCAATAGAACACCATTTAACTTATCCTGCAAGTAGAAAACCAAACATACGATGGAATAGAGCTTAAAATAGAGAAGTCCTAAACAGACCTAGTAGAAGCTCCAAGTGTGTTCACGCGCCTAGGCGGCGAGCTCCTACTTCGTACCTACGCATCAAATCTAAAAGCTGACGCCCACTAACTAAATGATGCATCAACTCAATAAACATCACAAACAATAAAATTATCGTCGAACAAGAAAATCAACAACCATTAGTGTATATAATTCTAAGTCATCCTATTCATACCAATTTTATTATATATCCCTAAATTACGCCATGGTCAATTATCATGCTCAAATTTACTTTGCTTCTTTAGACCAATTAACATTCATTCATACTTAATGATACCATATCACTTATCACTTCATCAGAAATTAGTGTTTAATCACATCAACATCAATTAATCAATCTTATCATGTTGTGCTAACAATTATCAATCTGAAATAATAAACTTAAGAGGTAATTATACCTCACGTCGTAGGCAATCGGCGACGGTTAGGGTTTCGTCATGTGTGCGTCTCGAACCTCAAATTCAGCTCTCGATGGCCTCCGAAGCTCAATCGGGTTCGTCTGGATGAACTCCGTGGAAGATCTGGTGAATTCGAGCGAATTCTAACAATTCCGATTTTCCAACAGGTTCCGGCAGTTTTCCGGCGGTTTCCATGGTTTTCCGGCCATTGCCAGAGGTTTTCCGGCGACTATTCCGGCAGGGAAATTGGGGGTAAGGGTCGGCACTATTTCGACAAGCCCGATCCAATGGTGGTGACAACACAGCCGACCGCGACGGCGATGGCCATCAGTGGCGACATCGAATTTGGCCGGGTGGTGGGTCGCCCCAATCGGGTCCATGTCCAGCCTCAACGTCGGCGCTGGGTAGGGGGGAAACATTGAGCAGGTCGAGAGGGTGGTCATCGGTTTCATGGTGGCTTCGGCACGACCCAAACGGCGGTGAATCGGCTTCGAGATTAGTGGCAGCATCGCGGCCAATTCTGGCGTCGCGGTGGCCCAATCGCAGCCGGGGATGGTCAGGGAGGCACGGCGACGCTGCGCCGGGGCGGAGCGACATCGATTGGCGGTCGGGCGGCCCTGGGCGGCAGCAGCGACGGTGATGCATGGGGTGGCGCAGTGAGGGTTTAGGGAAGAAGAAAGGGATCGGGGAGTAAAATCTACTTGGGTGGCATACTTGTAAATAATAAAACTTGACTCGTCGTTGCCTCAAGTTAAGAATAATATCTAAATTGAAATAAATTCTAAAAAAAATCCAAAACAATCGGAAAAAATTCCAGAAAATAAAATAAATAGACAACATCCAAATGTAATGTCTATAACTAATAACCCACCCAAACTAACCCATAACGCGTCCTAATGCAGTAAATGACCTAAAACTATTTCTACGGTCACAATATGAAGAAATCTCTAATCATCAACTGTATTTTCTCATATATTCTGATAACTCATTATTTACTCATTCATAACGTTATTATCACAAACTCGGGTACACATGACCCTCATAGCTCATACACGTGACCGGCATCGGCTCAGTACACGTGTTCTGAAACATACTCAACTCAGTCCAACGGTTGAACCGATCGGCTAACGACTATAAAACTGTGACTCGAATCACGAGTTTTACACAAGCACTACACTTTGATGAACAGTTAATAAGTAAATAATTATAAATAATAAATAATTGATTGAAAAATAGTATAAATGACTTCTATCTATGCCTGAACCTGCACACCTGTGGAGGCAATTCCACATTAGTGATAAAACCACTAAGCAATATAATTAAAGAAAGAAGTCAAATATACTTCCTATTCTTAGTTCAAAAGTCTTTTACTAAAGTGAGCCTATGGTGAGCTCTTATAATACGGGGAGGGTGGTCGCTAATTTCGCTACAATCCCATGCATGTGCACACACACTACATGACCTATGGCCTGTGTAGTTACCAATATTTACCATTGGTTCACCCTCTCAGCATCACAATTGCATAATGAATCGTCTGCCTGACATCCCCTTTCAGCATGGGGGCAAGTTTTTAAGTTCTGGATTGCCGCCGCACGACAGAGACTCCCTATTTCGCGGGTGCTGCCTCGTGCCGTGGGTGTTGCCTTATGACAGAGAATCTCTATTTTGCGGGTGCTGCCTCGTGCCGTGGGTGCTGCCTCGTGACATAGACTCCCTATTTCACGGGTGTTGCCTCGTGTTAAAGACTCAAAATTTGTCTTACAGGTAAATTTAAAAGTGCGGCCCCATGTTGGACTGAGTCAATTCCTTGACCCTGGTTGCACATGATGCATGGTGGTCGAATTTGGGCTCAGGCCGACCAGGGCTGCCAGAAGGGAATATTCAACATTTCAATAATTATATGGACCTCGTAGCTTGTACGAAATCTTGTGACTCTGATCAACAATCCTAGTCTGAAGGAGGATATAAAATTATACATGAGTATAATTTTATTCATGTAGAAAATGCATACAACTACATGATTACAGTGACATAATTAATTATTCATGTGATAAAATCATTTAAGTCCTTCTTTACATTTTAAATTAATTATCCCAATTATAATCCTCACTTAATAATTAATAAAATAATTATTAATTTATAACCAATAATTAGCTACTATTATTGGTATATTTTTTAACTATTTCTATTATCCTAATTTATCCGTAATTTATTTAATTCAATAAGGTTTCATCCTTCCTTATTTAATTATGCTATTTCATAATTTTCTAAACTATTATATTTTATTACCTCATTTTCTACCTTGCTAATTCATTATTAAAATAATTGTTTTATTTACCAAATATTAATTTAAGATGGTAAAGGTGAAGTCTTTATTTTATTTATCCCATATAACCATCCGATTTAATTTAATCGTTTGTAATAAACCGATTAATTATTTAACGTTTATCATGATCGTAATTTTATTAATTATGGTAATTTCGTGTAATAATTTATTAATTTATTATTTTAACCACTTAACTCGTATCTCCTTAAATTAATTATTCTTAAAGATTTATTATGAGTTGATATTATTTTTTTAACTCGAACCGTGTCGAGTCAACCCATATTTACGAAATTGTCATCTTCTTCTTCCCCAACTCTCTCCTTCTCCCAAAATAAACTCTGATTGGGGTGTTTTCCGACTGACTGTTCGTCGACGGCAAGCCACCATCGGCCAAGCCAACCCCATCAATCAACTTACCTTCGTACCAACTCTGACCCCGACTAGGACCTTTTGTAACACCCCGTTTCGGTTCACCCTCGAACCGACCCGAAAATGTCATCGGCGACCGAACCTTTCGCTAACCTATTAGATTCGGTTAAGCCGACCAGGATCTACCCT
>JAVDBV010060237.1:0-11718 GCA_032619315.1 Piper longum
GGGGGCAGGAGGGGAGGATCTGGAGGGGCAGGGCGCGGTCGGCTGGGAGAGGCGGGGAGAGACAGGGAGGGGCTGGCGGGGGATGCGGGGCTCGGTGGGCGCACGGCGGGGCAGGGCAGGGTGAGTCGGATCTTGGGGGGGGGCAACGACGGCGGCGACGATGACTTGGAAGGATGGTGGATTGGGGAGAGAAGTGAGGGAGCGAAATAACAGTGGTGGCATTTTTGTAATTAAAATTTGACTCGTGTCCGACTCGTGTAAAAAATAATAACTAATTTAAAATAATTCAAAAAAATCCAAAAAATATTAAAAATATCATAAAATATAATATATAATAATATCAAAATGACATTAATATCTAGTTTTTATATATTTATTTATGAGTTGTCAAATTATTATATATGACTGACTTGTACCGATTCAAACCGATTCAACTGGACTGATTCTTATTCGATTTTGATTGATTCCGATTCCGATTCCGACTCCTTGGAAAACCGATTCCGATTCTGATTTCGATTTATGCAACCATGATTTACACCAATTCGGTCAACATTTGCATATTAGTCTTCAAAAGTAGTTACACATTTAATCTTTCCATCCAAAATTTTTTTTTATAGATTTTGATCTTTTTTTTTTTAAGATCACCCTCCCAATTTATCATTTGCATTGGAAGAAGGAGAAATATAGTGGTATGATGTTTAAATCTTTTCATTTGATTTTGAGGATCCATTCATCCCATTTTTTTAAAAAAAATTCAATGTCTTTTTTTTAGTATGAAAACATAATGTTTTATTATTAACTTTTAAATCCATTTTTCAATAACTTTTTAATCATTTAAAAAAATTATTATTCAAAAAATTTTAATTATTTTTATCCTTCCCTGTTAAATGTTACAAACAATTTGTATATGTTTCCTTCATTAAATTTATGAAATTTTCTCTTACTAAAGTTTTCAAAAAATACTAATTTTTTTATTTCTTTTGTATTAGTGTTATCAAATTATTATTTTAATCATGTATACTATTTTTTTATTACGTTTCTTTTATTCAACAAATTGTTTATCTTTGGAATCCATTACTTCAATAATTTTAAAAAAAAATTCTTCAACTATTTTGTATTAATATTTGTTCTCATATATTTTCCCTTTTAAATTTATGATGATATTTGTTCTTATTGAAGTTAAAAATCTTACAAATCTCTAAAAATGATTTTTCCTGTGAAGATGTTGGAGGTGGCCAGTATATATAAGTGCATATGGTGTTGAGATATTCAAAAGGGGATGCTATTTTGATGTCATGCATGTTATTATGATGTTGATTTTATTATATGACATGATGCATGGGTTGATATGTACAAATATATGTTTTATTCTGTATTATTGATGGCTTTATGATGTTGGTTGTTATGATGTCCATGTTATAGACAGTTGTAATGATATTTATGCTATTAGATATTTATCCCATGACTTTTGTTTGCAACAATTCTGTGAATAATACATTGATAACATTTTCTTGCAAGTCCACTTCAAGTTAAGGAGTGCATGGATGTTAGAGGGACTTTAGACAAGTTCACTTACGTTTGTCACTTGTGCAGGTGCATCGTAACAACCTGTGGATAATTGTGGCATGAACCTTTTTCTGTAGATTGTGCTTCGCCGACAAGCTTGCGGATTGATGTCATTGGACCTTGGTTGTTTTATATGATATGTTTTCTGTGTGCTATGCTCTATCAATACAAGTTTGGCAGAAGACAATATAATTCATGCACACAATTGGCAAGGCCTTCGACAATTAATCTACTTTGAAAAACAATGAACTACCCATCTAGATGACAAAAGTGAAAAAACTAGTCATTGAAGATTCTGACTTTAAAATTTCAAGATTATAGCCGTAAAATCTGACCTGTCGGTTTGGTGTTTTTACGATCATTATGGCTTTCGTTCGACTCAATTAGGGTGCAGTCTGTCCAGTTTGATCGGTTGGCATTAAGTGAGTTTATGTGTATCATTGTGAACATAAGCATTGGGCATATCCACCATTGAGTTTTATTCAATCGGCCCTGATTGCCAAGTTGTGATCTTGTTGTTGTCCCAAGTGTTTAGTAAGCCAAAATTGTGTGTCGCATTAGAGTCATGTCGCATGCATCTTCGGGGTACCATTAAAGCCCTAGTCGTTTTTAGAAGTCGTCCTACCTCTTCGTTTTTTTTTTTCTTTTATTTCCTTCCTCCCTTTCCTTCTCTTTTCTTCTTTTCCTTCTTTTTTCCTTACCGTAGCTAAGTGTCACGCGTAGGGGTGCCTTCCCGGTGACTTTGCTCTGGTGCGTTTTGGGTTTTTTTATAAAAAACCTAGCCACCCCTCTCTTCTCCCCCTCGACCGCCTCTGAGCTCCTTCTCCTCCCTTTCTTTCCCTCTTTTCTCCTTGTTCCACCCCTCCTTTCTCCTCCTTCCTCCCCCCCTTTCTTCCCCATTCTCTAATTCTTCTTTGGGGTATGCTTTTCTTCCCCTTTTTCTCTTTAGTTATTTTTTTATGATTTACAATGTTCATAAAGAATCTTGACAAGATCATATAAATAATCTCATTTTGATCATTTTGCTATATTATTCAATATGTTTTTCATGTCAGATCATTATAAAAATTTGATTTTTATATAAATTTTGTACTTTTATTATTGATTGAGTTGCGTATTGTGCGTTTGTTGATTTCGCATAGTAAAACGTTACTTAAATCACCTATTAAGATTGTAACAATAAAAAAGTTTCAACTTTCTCAATTTGAGTAGGGTCTGAGTCACCTTGGATCGCGCGTCAAATATTAATTACTTGAATAAGCAACGTAATAATAATTTTTGTGTGTTTAATTTTAAAACAAAACCACCGGTGTGATCTTAATTGATTTCACAATGTAATTAATTAATTTAATGAACGATAAAAGATTTAATTAATAAAAATCATTATAACACAATTGGCTTGAGTGATTATGACATCTCAATTAGCTTCGCCGGAGCCAACCGAATCCGTTCGACACGACTTCTTTCACGTTCCATATCCCAATTCACATCGGCGATTTAAGCTTTGGGTTACCAACTAATTTACCAATCAGATCAAATTATTTTAATAATAATTCAGATGTTGCGCTAATGTGTAGTGTGCTAAGATATCTCAATCTTAGGTGTCCAGATCACCGGACACATTGACATCTTTCAATATCTCAATTGTGTGGGTGTAAGCTCGGTTGATGTTCCTAATATATCGGCATCAAACTTATGATTTCGGTACATTGTTTATTAACTTGTTCAGCTTATTGCACGATATTATAATTCACATATGGATGCAATTATCAGATCAAATCAGTTTTGTTTTAAATTGATTTCCTATTACATGTCATGCATCTTTGATGCATCTAGGATTATTTATGTATTGCACACATTCATCATATTGGATAATATAGTTATCCACATCACTACACTGCTCAGAGTTGGGTTTGTCGTGGTTGGACGAAGAGCTCTTCTTGGGTTCATTAGGACACTCTTATGGGTTTACGTGATTTGATTTACATCATAAAACATAATTAGTAACATTTTATTAAATCTCACTATCTACAGGTCATTTAACTGATCTTCCAAATTAATAAAACCTCAAGGATAAGATCCATTAATGAGGTTTTAAAAGTTACAAGATCCAGCTCAAAGTCTCACTTCAGTGTTATTTGAACTATTCATGCCCAAACCAAGAGATGTATTATACTTTTTGGATTTTGACTTGCACATGAGATAGATAGAATGCATGACATCACCGAGGGGCCCGATCAGTACCCACCTGTGGTGCCCCGTGATGATCTTATATATACGATATCAGCTTATTAATTGCCAGTAGTGTATATTTCAGAAGTATATTTTAACATGTACATCTCCGACGAGTATATGTGAACCATACAGTACTGTAGTGATTATCAGCTAGGCCTATCGACCATAATAACTACGTATTATTATAAAATACAATCCAACCCATCTATATGGTTACCAACAATTCGGCCCTATTGGCCATTTGGTTATGATCAATGCGTTATGGAAAAGTTATTTTTTGCAAGTTCTCATGGATAATTATTTTATCTATTTGCCATTATTCAGCCTTTTCCTATTAGTTATTTGGGATTCAATGACACTCATTGCTAATATAATTTTTTGCATTATTTAGGTGCAGGCTTGGCATTGGCTTTTTGGTGTTGTGGGATTTAGTGGTCATTGTGTTGTTTCCCTTAGGGGCTTATGTTATTTTTTATATGTACGACATGTTTATATGAATGTCTTATGACTATGGATCATGTGATGATATTGTGATCATATGTCCCTGATACTTATGATGTGACCGATGCCAAATTATGTCTTTTGATATGATATGATACCATGATAGTTTACTAGCTTTTTGTGTACTTAACTATATTTTATCTATTTTGTAGATGGAATACTCTGATGTACGTAGGTCTAATTTATTTTGTGCAAGTTTCTCCAAGCTTTGGAGTCCTTGATCTGATGGATAAATAATCCAGGTATGCAAAATTATGTTACTTGTGTAGGCACACGGAGTGCAGAACATGGATTGGGGGAGCTTTTGTGAATTGTAATTGTAGGAAGATGGCTCATGTGAAGACCAACCAAGCCAATAACCTGATGAATGTGAAATCTCAATTAAATATTATGTGAATGATCTAGAAATGTGTTGAAATGCTCATGTGAATGCCAAGTGATATTATGAAAAATTCTATAATTGTTCTGTGATTGAATTATAATCATGCAAGTTGTAAATTTTTCCATCGTCCTATTTATAGGGAAGACTAGCTGATTTTCTCCAAAAACTTAAGACTCCTTCGTAAATTCAACTCATATAGGATGTACTACTTTCATTAGAGCCTCTGTATCTTGCATACATTTTGATGTTGTATTCATATTCGATTCCCTCAGATTCTATCTTTTAATGCCTTAAGTGGTTAGGTCTTCCATTTTAATGGGTCATAAATTTGTATCCCAAAATTTATCAATATAATTCAGTAAGTGGGCTGAATCGGGGCTGCCATTATATGCTAAGAGATGATTCACTATATATAAGGGCCTTTGGCGGTGTATTTTCGCAACTTTATGTATATTACAAGCATGGGGACTTAAAATTTCACTTAAAACAGTTTGTAATACTAGATGCTCCCATTTTTCAAAATCTAAGTGTTTGTATTGGCCTAAGGTTAGTGTGCCAAAACCTTTGTGAGGATTTGTTCAAGCTGTTGAGACTTTATTGTAAAGTTATATTTTGTTGGAGGTATGTGACCATCTAGACTTAAGTGTAGGTGGGAAGGGTGCTTGTTGAAGCCTCCAAACTGTTTGACGTGTTAGCTTCTTGGCCCTAGGGAGAGCACCGTAAGACGAGTTGTTTGTGTTGATTTCAAGATGTTGAGGTAAAATGCTACAAATGGAGTTAGAGTTCGTTGAAACTTCTTGATTCAAGAAAAAATATTGTACGGAAAGCTTGTGGGCTTGCAGGTGTACAAGTCATGTCGTAGTGAAACAAGTGAAGATCTATCTTCCTAAAGAACATGGAAGGAAGAAGAGAGCGGAGTAGTAATTTTGAACCACTATAGAAATCTGTGTATCATTGGCTATATCCTCTCTTATTTACTTATTACTTGTTTTGTTTGTGCTCTCATATTTGACTTGATCATTAGAGAGTACCGAGTGAACAAGTTTTCGATCAATTAGAACTCTACTGTTGCTGCTCTTAGTTTGTTAAGTTTGGTTCTTGAATTGGTATAGACTCAATTAGGGCCAACTCGTTGCTTTGATTATTTAAAACTTTCGCTATTACTACTTACCTATCACAATCATATAAAGTTTTAAACTTCTGAAGGGATTTAATATGTATTATTTATGATCTTATTAACTCTCTCTCAAGAACTTTCAAATATGTTCTGGGTCGTGCTCGTTGGTAATTGGTTTAATTATGTTTATCTTTTCACACTAGGAGGTGTCATGTGGTTCTTCATACGTGTAATCATCTAGTAACTCGAAATGACTTAGCATCGTTGAGTCTGAAATAATCTTAAGGTGACATTTGCTAAATAAAGTTTAATATAATAAGCACTTCCTATTAAAATATTATATATTACTTCAATACCTGGTATTGAATGTATGACTAATTATTTAAGGAGTTCTACATTCAACTCACTTTAAATATATTGTCCATAAAATTCTTTTCTGTGACACATAAGCCTAATCTATATTTCATATATTCATCGTCTAATACCATCATGGGTCGGCAATGATATCATTTATACTAGCCCAATCCAAGAATCATGTAATGTGACTAAGTCATCTCTTCGATATTGGTTAACTAAAATTAAGGATTATAAGTACTTCCTCGTTACTATATTGATCCAAGCCCATAGGTGTTGAATATAAAAATAACTATTAAGAGGATCCTATAATTGCACGGATAAAGAGAACTGTTGACAACTAAGGAAGTCAAGGGTGGAGAAGACGGAGCAGCTGAACTTGCAAATCTTCCTCACTGGGGAGGCAGCGATTTACAAATAGGTTAAGGGTTGAAGATAAAAAACAATGAGATAATAAGCACAAGTGTCTTGTCTTGTGTCAGTCTTATAATTTGTTTGATCGTATAAGGATTGTTGTGAGTAACGTATCAAAGCTCTTTCTACTTGATCACTATCGGTACTAGTATCGGTATATATATTCTGATCTTTATTGGTATAAATTGCTACACGTTTAACTTTTTTTGAACATTCTAGTAGGATTACCCGGTGATTCCTCCGGATTTTCTTCTTCCGGTTGTTCCAAATTATCGATCAATTTATATGACCACCAAGGAAGTTTTTTGTTCATTTTTTCTATCTCAATTTCATGTTTTCAAGTGCTTGATCGTTTGAATCGTTTTTAATTGCATCAGAGAGTGAATTCGTCTCATAATCAGAGCTTCACTCAACTTCTCTCACGCTAAAGCAAATAGTGGCTGGCAAAGTACTTGGAACATCCTTTAAGAAGCCCCTTGTGATATACTCCCAAAAATAAAACATTACTTTGCCCATAATAGATGGAAATTCTAAGATTACTCATTCAGCTCTTCCATTCTTTACATTTATTTCTTCTTTTCTTCATTTGAGGAAATAGGTTCATTGTCTCGATTTGTGTGATCCAAAGGTGGAAAATTAATTGTTTTGTAAAACTATAAAAAATACATATAACAGTGGATTATGAATTTCAAAGCACAATAGTTTAAAAAACTACTTCAAATTTTTGTATCTCTTTTATTTTTCCTTCCTTGCTTCAGCATTTCAAATCATCTGGTTTTTCGTTTTAACCTCTGCCTCTGACCTATGCCTTTAAATTGCAACCTACATACTTCAATTATATATGAAAAGATACAAAATGAAGAAAACAATAGAAGACAACAAAAAAAACATTAAAAAGAGAAAATAAACCATTATTAACTAAGAGAAGTATAGTGTTCTTAGGGCATTGAGCCATAATAATCTTTCCCAAGTAGAAAATGTCAATGGCTAGAGCTGATGACAAATACTAAACTATGCAGGAAAAAAAAACCTATACCTCTACAAGGGAAAAAAAAACTTTTTAATGTGAGAAATTAGTTAATGACACCATCAATTTAATTATTGGATGACAACAGGGACAACAAATACAAGTCAATATTGTAATAAAAAATGGCAAATGAAAATAGTGCAAGGATTCTAACCTGAGATATTGCAGCAAAAAGGCAGAAACAATGCTTATTCTGAAAGAGTGACTGCGAAAACCAAATAGCAAACAAGCCTATATTGGAAAAGGATTAGAACAGTAAGTAATCGAATTCTTTTTTTGTAGCCACCTGAAATTGCTTGCAATCCACCTACTTCCACCTTCTATGCATTTTCTTTTCCTTTACCTCTAACCAGTTTTAAGTCTGAGATGCATAGATCACCACATAAAACTTTCATGCAATTTAATTTAACAATTCTAAAATTGTCAAAAAAACTCCTTAGAAAATGTATGATTAAAATTATAAACTTTAATCGGGAACGTACCTTCATCCATGCTAATTCTGAGTGGAAAAAGTAACCTTTTATCTTTTCTTTCTTAACTTTAGAGTGTCTTTCACTTCAATGTTGCAGAGAATAACTTTATTATGATATTATGAACCTTTTATAAGGGAAAAAAATAATAATTAAATAGCCCAGAGTAAATTCATACAATTAACTACATTATAACCATCAATAATATAACTTTTCAAAAACTACACCTTTCAACTTCTATGAAGACATACGGATATTAATGGGATTAATTACTATCTCCAATGCAAGTAACATATCTTTTTTTCCTCTGTTCGGGGGCACCGTAAAGCAAATTCACCATACAAGGCCATGGTAGCATTAAGAGTTAAAGACTACCACACTTTTTCTTATTCTTCCACCTTTTCTTTTAAAGAAAGAATAAACCAATTAGGAGATGTAGGGGGATGGGTGAGAAGGAATCGCCTTTAGTTTTACAATTACTTTGTCACCCCAGATAACCCAAGTGAAGATGTGTTTTTTATCTGATCTATCAAAAAATGTTATAATAGCCAAGTACCAAGCTTTGAGAATGACTAGGCACAACATTCCAGTAATATAGTACCACACATTCAAGACTTCAGCTGCATTCCAGTACAAGGAAGCCAATTATCCTTTCATGAATGGATCAAATAAATGTGAGAAATTTGCAACTGGTATAAACCTCGAATTTGATAATTATTTTCACGGTTCATATGAGAAGCATACCCTACCCCATCAGTATTTGTGTTCCCTGTCAAAAGAAACTAGTAGGGCAATGACGCAACCAGGCCAAGTAAAAAAAAAAACACAACCAGCAAGTAACAATCTTAGCATTAAAGGGTTTCCAATTCCAACCATTACAAGAACCATGAAGAATTATATGGCTTGCACCCAAAAAAGCCTTAAAAGATATTTGGTTTTTATACAGAGGAAAGGAATCTCTAATTACACACCCAACACAGAGTCGAAACAATAACGACCATGAAATTCAAAAACGTGGAAACCTTGACAAGCATCTCCACTGCTTCCTCGGAGGTGAGTTCTCCAACAGCAGCAGCAATCCCAAATTGTTATTTGACAGATCACACATATACCTAAGTGAAATCATTTAACATATATATAAGCTACATTGATTTAAAGATCTTTTTGTCAACAAATACATCTAGAGTACAAAGTAAACCCATAGGCAACGAGAACCATCATGTACAAGTTGTTGGGCCCTTCGAGCCCCAAAATTAACTTGCAACAGGTTCATGGGCTTCTCTTAATCCAAAAGCTAGCTTAAGAATTAAGGCTTTCCCATTAGCCTATATACAAGTCACCGGTTGCCTTCAAATGGGATGTAGGATTAACCCAACAATTCTCCCCTTCACACATCACAATACCCGAATCATCTCCCCCTCACTACATGCAGAGGCAACATGTCTTGGTGAGGTTCCAGATGATACCAATTCGGGCCAACTTCAGACCGACCGACAAATCGGGAGACAACCCAACAATTCTCCCTTTCACACATCACAATACCCGAATCATCCCCCCCTCACCACATGCGGAGGCAACATGTCTTGGTGAGGTTCCATATGACACCAATTCGGGCCAACTTCAGACCGACCGACCGACAAATCGGGAGACACAAATTCGGACCGGCCGACAAATTGTGTGGCTAATTGAGGCAACACCAACACCAAAACCAACCTTGGCTCTGATACCACTTATTGGGCCCTTCGAGCCCCAAAAGTAACTTGCAACAGGTTTATGGGCCTCTCTTAATCCAAAAGCTAGCTTAAGAATTAAGGTTTTCCCATTAGCCTATATACAAGTCACTGGTTGCCTTCAAATGGGATGTGGGATTAACCCAACACAAGCAACGCAGGCAAGGACTGGATGGTCAAACATAGAAAAGCAACCTGAGTATGCAAAGACTCGTTTTAAGGAGTTAACATGCTCTACATCAACTGATCCATATTAACAAGCAGCAGGGACCATGTCGACATTGATGAATATTAAATAATTCGCCTTTACAGCATCCCCTTGCTAAGTCCAATCTATTTAATTTTAGGAATGTCTTGACAACCAACAAGTAATAGCATGGGCTCTTTCACAATTCAGACCTTGTACACAGCATGGGAAAAGCCTGCATAGTTTTACAAAAAGCACCAAAACAGGGTATAAGATACATACTTGCTCCGTTTTGCTTTCTTCCTCCATAAGACAAAAGAGAACACCCACTGTATGCATCAAAAGGCAGATCAAAAAAATGGAATTAGTTTTATAACATTTTATATTGAAATGGTGCAAACATTGATCTGAGTTCATAACTAATAGCAAAAGGAATAATGATGACACAAGATCCTTATTAAAAAAAAAAAAGACACAAGATCGATAGACTTTCACATGGCAAGTTTAGACAAATAAATCATATCTTTTACAGTGTGTACACCAACTCCAGTATTTCACCTGTGCAGACAATGTTAATTTTTAGATGGAATGAGGGATGCCCAAAGAGAGTAAAAAAAGGTACCTTCACAATAGACACCAGCGAGAAAGACCATACAACCGAAGCCTTCTTAATTGGCATAGTCTTCTTAAGGCTCATATCAGTACAAAATTGTTGGGCTACTTCCTTCAGCAATACTAATTGAGCTTTATCTGTACTCATTGACATTATTGCCTGCCTCATGGATTCCCTGTCTGCTTCAAGGGCTTCAAGCCTCATGTACAGCTTTTTTATGTCTATCTCTCCCGCTTCAGCCCTTGCCGAAGGGGATGAGGAAAGATGATCTCTATTATTCTCATTCAAAGATCGATAATCATGTAGACCAATCTCACTGCAAGGCACACCATGCACAGAATCAATAGTATAGACACGGTCATCACCATCGTCACCAAACTCTGTACCTATAGGAAATGAATTTTCTTTGTTCTTTAAGGAGTCATCTACCTTGATTCCAATGCCAACAGGTGCGGAAGCTTCAGCCACAAACTCCTCGCCCCTATTTACTTCTTTAATCACTGCCATAAAAGAACCATCACTGTCCTGTGATTTGTTCCTGTGGTGTTTAGACCTCCCTGTGGGCTCATTCATCGTTGCTTTCTCAAGAAATGTCCTGGTAGTGGCAAAGTCTCCGTCTATATAACTGTTTTCCGGTTTTCTCTCTAATTGGCCAATTCTAAATTCTAACTTTTGCAGATGTTCTCGAGCAAGGGGAGTATCGCCCAATGCATATTTTTCTAGGTCAACCTGGCTCTCGGTTGCGTCTGAGAAATCAGGCACTTTGTTCACATTGCACGTCAAAGGTGGATAATCATACAGGCTGCATTCATCCCCGAGCTCACTATTCTTTTCCAAGTTGCTAGTTCTGCAAGAATTCATAACCTCAGCTGCCTCAATACCAACTTCACCCTGATCTCCACAACCATGCCTTAAAAGCTGATGCTTGTAGGCTAAAATCTCACAATTCAGAGCCTGAATGAGTTGCTCTCTTGTATACAACAATTCCTCTAATTCCTGCAGCTCCTGCTCATCATGCGCCATTTTTTCCTCTGCATAACGTTTGTATTGGCTTGATTCCATCTGCACCTCGGCCTTCTCCCTCTGCAACCGCAAAATCATTGACATTGCCTCATTGGCTGC
>JAVDBV010060242.1:0-11031 GCA_032619315.1 Piper longum
GACCGGAGGAATATGTTGTGCAGTCGACGACCGTGATCAAAGTGACAACTTTGGGCGATGATTTTTGGCATACCCGAGAGGCAGTGGCCAAAAGTCCTAGTCGGGATCAAAGTTAGTGTCGAGATGAGTTGATTAACGGTGGTAGCGTGGCCAGTGGTGGCTTGAAGATGATGAACAGTTCGTCGGAAAACACCCAATTACTTGCCTGTTTTGGAGAGAGTTTTGGGTTGACTCAACACCGGTTAGAGTTAAAAAAATAATATTAACTCGAAATAAATCTTTAAAAATAATTATTCTAATGGGATATGAGTTAAGTGGCTAAATCAATAAATTAACATATAGAAGTTGCTACAAATAATAAAATACGGTCGTGGTACCCGATCAATAATTAATCGGCTTGTTACAAGCGGTTAAATTAAATCGAGGGGTTAATAAGTTATAATCGTATAAAAATCGAACCTTTATTAAATTAAATAAGTTACAAATAATTGTATTAGTGATATCCTTAAATTATGATAATACAAATCATTTAGGGGATATACCAATAATAGTAATTAATTATTGGTTATAAATTAATAATTATTTTATAATTGTCAAGTGAGAATTGTAATGGGGATAATTAATTTAAAATGCTAAAAAGGACTTAAATGATTATGTCACATGAATAATTAATTATATCACTAGAACTGTTGAAAATTAAAAATTTAATGTCGCATATTATATATTGACGAAATTTAATAGTTATATTAGTCATGTAGTGCATGCATTTTCTATGCAAATAAAATTATACTTATATATAATTTTATATTTTCATTCAGATTAGGATCGTGGTCGCAGTGCGAGATTATCTACAAACCATGTCCGTATAATTATCGAAATATTGTATATTCCTTTTTTTCAGCCCTGGTCGGCCTGATCTCACTATGCACTTTGTTCAACCGGGGTTAAGGAATTGACTCAGTCCGACACGGGGCCAAAATTTTAATCATAATAATTAATGGAGTGTAGCGGAGTGCCTCCCCGCATAATAATAAATGGAGTGTAGCTGAGTGCCTGCCCGCATAAGAATAAATAGAGCGTAGCGAAATGCCTCCCTGCATAATAAGAAATGGAGTGTAGCGGAGTGCCTCCCCGCATAATAATAAATAGAGGGTAGCGGAATGCCTCCCCACATAATAATAAATGGAGTGTAGCAGAGTGCCTCCCTGCATAATAATAAATGGAGTGTAGTAGAATGCCTCCCCGCATAATAATAAATGGACTAAAGCGGAATGCCTCCCCGCATGATAATAAATAGGGGTGTAGCGGAATGCCTCCTTGCATAATAATAATAATAGGAGTGTGGCGGAGTGCCTCCCCGCGTAATTAAAAGGACTTTGGAATAGGGAGTATATTTGACTTGTTTCCTTGATTATACAGCTTAGTGGTTTTATCACTAACGCAGAATTGCCTCCGCAGGTGTGCAGATACTGGCATAGATTGAGAGCGGGGTTGGTGGATCTTTTACCAACCAAGTTTTGGAGAAAATAATAATGCATTGGACTTCATTTTTATTTATTTGAGTTATAAATGTGGCTATGGGAAACGGTCTAAGACTGTTGGAAAATTATTATTATGTCTTCTTTAAAACATAGTTTACTTTGAATGAGTCATACTTGTGGTTTGGTTTTTAAATAACACCCGGCCATCTAGGCCCACACTATTGTGAAAAATGGCGGGTCGTTACAATTTTATATCATATGACGAGTTAAGTATTGGTTTTATCGCAACTCACATAATTCAAGCCATTTAGACATTGTGCTTAATAACCCTTGAGGGTTAGATCTGTAACACCTTAATTTGCCTCGATGGGACGGACCGAATCATGATATTTTAATTTAGAAGCTACATGCTGGGCTATACTGTACCGACTTTACGTAAGTGGATCTCAACCCTCCATAGAGGCTTAAGACATAAACCATGTATGGTTTTCATAAAATGCATGCAGAGTTCATACTACAAAGGTGGATCTTAGACTTAAAGGACTTTTATATGAACACCACTAGTCGTGATAGAGGTAGAACCTCCCTTACGACTATGAGCGGTGACATTAAAATATGATGATCACTCCCATCTATAAAAGCAGAACACCACTGCTATAGTTTATAGGTTGCATGATGTTGTGTGTATCATATTCTTACTTCTTAGTTTAAGTAATTTGCTTAGGTCTCCTTATTAGTTACATGAAGATGATGCGAGTATTTAAACAAGGGTCATGGTTACCTATTCCACATACCTTATGCGAGCAATAATTAAAGTGTCAGAGAAATTACATGTTGTCATTGAGTATAAATGCATCAAACTCTAATACCCAGACGTCACGTGGGTCTTAAAGTGGTGTGAACCATAAGCTCATACGTTACTCTAATAGAAAACCAATTGCAGTCAAATACGTTCTGTGTACCTGATTTTGCTACTCTCCATGTTCCAAACTTTGGGGCTTACATATCCTATGATTGTTAGCCTTGCTCCAAAGTATTATAGCTCTAGAGTAAACATATAATAATATAACGATAAAACATACTAGAACAACCATCATGACATTCATCCGAATAAGACATGGTTTACTTAGTTATGGCACATGCCTGTCATAAAGTCATCCATAAAATACATAGTTCAAAACACACAACATAACACAGTGCTCCCACCACTACTGCCACTGAGCCGCCTGCTCCATGCATCTAGACCGGCCAATGCCAGGAGCCTCACCTATAGAAAACCATATAAGTAATCAAATAAATTTGCTTACTAATCCAAATAACTACCGATAAAATAGGAAGCTGACAAATGGGTCATGGGAATTTAGGAAACTTTAGAATTGCCTCATACTGGGTGGTAAGCAAACATACTTAATCGATTGTCAGTTCGTGCACACGGTTAATATTTATACTCATACATACTACACTTATGCCCTCACATCAGATCCGAATGGTAAAAGGAACGGTTAAGTTAGCAATACAAATTCTAAAAATGTGCTGCATTGTGCAATATTCTAGTACTCTATACTACCTTTGGGTTTGAAGGAGTAATAGTGCGGTCCATACATCTTGTACACACTCTTACTCGTAAAAGCCATAAACCTTGTATTTGGACATATAGGCTTAGGAGATGATTTAATACTTAGTTTCTAGATCTTATGTTTAAAAACCCATTGAGGATCTCAAACCTTTAAGTTTTATTAAACACGTGTAAAAAAATGACGAAATGGCTCGACATTGGAGGGATCCGAGAAAATACTACTAATGCTATCATACGTCTAAAACATGGTTTAACTCACACATAGAGTGTCAATCAAAGATGAAGCAAAGGGAGACTCCTATGGACCTGGATGAGTAGAACTCCGTATTCTAGTAGGTGAGGTCACTTGTGATACTTAGCATGGAGATAGAATCGAATAAGAATCAGGTCACATCAGCATGTAAAACTAGGCGAAGCCTCCCCACAAGCTCGAAATCATAGATCATACTCATAGCCACAAAGAACATAGGAAACGTAAAGTGTACTTATGGGTGATGTTCATGATTATTTAGTAGTTAGCTTAGGCTTAAACTTTACGAAGAATTACTAGCAGCACCATAAAAAAGATGGCAGGTTGTGCATCAACGAATCTTACAAGGTCAAAGAGTGAAAATTGGAGAAAGGGGCTTATGCCACTATAATGGTGAACGTTGACACCTTTCCTCAATTTTTTTCATCATACATGAAATTCTAAGTCATGTCAAGTAAAACACACAACACAAAAGTTGTAGATCTACATGTTATGAGTGTCACAAAACAATAATCGTGCAAATGTAACATCAGAATGCCAAGATATGATTTTTATTCCAAAACAGTGCATATCACTAACCTACTACATTATAAAAAGCATATCTATTTATTAACATGGCCAAATAGGATCAATAAGTGCTAAATTCTTGTGACATGTATACATACATTATAAAAATTTTGTAAAAATAAAATTACACAAAAATACAACTGACATGCATCAAACAACGAGCCACAAAAGCAACACAAAACAGAAGCTAATGAGGGAAGACCAAGGGGAGGCTTTTTGAGGCATCAAACCTCAAAAGCTACAACCCTAAAAGGCTATAAATGTGGAGGAGGGTGATTGGAGGTTCAAGGAGGAAGAAAAAGGCCAAGGAGAGGAGAAGAGGTTGTTGGAGGTGAGGAGGGAAAGAGAAATGGTGAAAAGGTGAGGGAAGGGATAGGTTTTATAGAGAAATGGTAGTTGGCTTGGTGACGTCATAGGTATGGTTTCATACCTAAAGAGGTATGGGTTGACTTGGTGATGTCATAAGAATGGGTGTCATACCTAAAGAGGTATGGTTGGATTAGATAAAATGTATGGGTTGGGTTAGTTAAAGAGGTATCGATCAGTTAACCTAAAACGCAGAAACATAGGCTCATAATCCATAAAGATTATCAAATAACTCAATAATGTCTATCAAAAAATTTTAAACTTTTAAGGAAATTTAATTGGCTGGTATTGTTGGAGTGCACATGAACTAGGTTCATAATCCTCTTTCTATGATTTCAATTGAAAAATCTATGGAAATTATATTTTTTTGTGGAAAAATTATTAAAGAAATTATAGAGTTTATTAATTGTCCTAATAATGTCTGTTAAATTTTAGAGCGTTTGGATGAATAGGTAATTAAGTAAAATTTTCTAATTCTACCCTGGTTAGGAAAATTACAAAAATTACTAAATCAGCAATCAAGATTAGAATAATTAACTAAGCCCAATTACAAGGAAATTGCGCCTGAAATCCTAATGGGATAAACTTTCAAGTGTTATCTAACTATACAATTGACCCAAGCCCATTTGGACACTCACTTTCTAATATTTATGACACACTTAAGTGTCTAGAATTAAGGAATCAAATTTCAACTTAATCGGATAACATTTGGTCTGTCCAAAAATCATCCAGTTAAGTCCGACGATAAAACCCTAAGTACAAATCATTCACTAAGTAAGCTTGTAACCCCAAACCTTAAATTAAATTACCTAATGAGGTATAACCCATCACTAAGTAAAATAAGTAGGTTAATTAAATTTTACATGTTGTGCATGTGTTGAGGTTCTGCCTCATCTTGTGTGCTAGCATGATCTCACTATAATTCAAATTCCATTTCCTATTAGGTTGCCCAGGTTGATGTCATCGATTTAGGACGTACAGCTCCACTCATCCAAATATGTAGGACTCTCTTCTTTCACCCTTCTATTAGCTCTTTAGTATCACATTTCATCCAGCTTTAAACCATAAGATGATGTCAGCGGCATTTTTATGATCCCTCTGATGCTGGATCATTTAATTGCATTTATCATAAATTTGATAAAATTTCAAGGATGATATCCCTTATTAGTTTTCGAATTGAAACTCTAGAAATATATGATACAAGCTTCTTCCCTAAGCCTACTATATATATATATGCACATTTTTATAAATTATATAAATAAGTGGGTGAGCGGTATGGAGATATACAGATTGCACTAGTACCTTTTTATCCTTAAGTAGTGCAATGTATGTAAGGTAATGCGAATGCAATGCTTTTCTAGAAATTTTGGCACATTAGGTCCAAGCCACGTAGGTAAGTGGGGGTTGATATATGGAGGATGTGAGAGCGTAAGCGACATATGAATGTTTGTATGTATGTAAGATGATTCTTTTAGGCAATTATGGTATGATATGTGACCGCATGAGGCTTCCGCTTTGTAAGCAATTATGGTATGATATGTAGCTGCATCCGCCTTCGCTTACCACCATGTATGATTTTAGAAGTTTCTCCAACTTTTTCGTCGATATTTAGATACTCATTTGCCAGTGATGCTATATTACTAGTCACTAGAGGATCAATAATCAATTCTTTGATCATTGGCATTTTTCTCTAATATATTTAGATGTTTAGTACTTTTGAATGGCACAGGTAGACAGATCTAAAGGCTTACGACGGAGGATTTCATGTTCTTGTTGTATTAATTGCAGAATTGATATATTATGAAATTTGAATTTAGTATGTTATGGGAATAAGCCCCGAAGTTGGATGAATTTGGATGATTGAAGATAATTTAATTGAATATTTTTGTGCACGTGTGTTTTATATATTTTTACATAATTATTGTGGAGCATACATACTTTGGGGCACTCAAACCATTGTGTGCATTGGTATAAGCCTCAAAGTCCCGAAACACGATGAGGAGCTTTCTAGTATGCGAAACATATTTATTGTAGTTTTCTGTGTGTGATAAAGAAACATGGGTAGGATGAGCATACCTTTGACACCGTTTGATGACCCATGTGTAGTCTGGGTGTTAGCGTTTGATGTCATGGCATTCGATAATGTTGTGTGTAATGATTTTATTATTTTCTCGCACATGTCAAATATGTAGAACAGGAAACCACGACCTTTGTTTGAATTCTCCGCATTGATCCATATGTAATAAATTTAAAAATGTAACGAATCACTCGAACTAAGTAATAAAAAAAGGTTCATGTCACAACATGCAACCTCAAAACTGTAATGGGGTGTGCCTCCCCTGCAGTTGAGAGTCATCATCAGCATTTTTAAAGTCACCACTGATAGTCGCAGGCGAGATTCTGTCTTTGTTACAGCTACAAGTGATTATATAAGATCTTTAGGTTTAAGATTCTCTCGATACTAGTATAAATCTGAATGCATATGTGATGAACTCTATAAAGTTGTCTATCTTAAGCCTCCTCGAGGGTTGAGATCCGTTTTTATAAAGATTGAACGAAATAGTCCAAGAAATATTTTTTCAAATTATAATGTTGCACTATGGTCCACCTTCAAGCCAAAAAATGGGCGTTACTGTAAAACCTATTTTCGGGTTAGGTTTTGCCCGCTTCTAGGTTGCCCGGTTCAAGCTAGTTTCAAGTCGATTCAAGTGAGCCCGTGCCAGCCAAATTTTAAGAATATGAGTATGAGGCCTAGATGGCCATATATGAGCATGTTATGGAGGTTGAGTATGCCCGACATGCATATAATAGTTTCAGTTATGATACGGCAAAGTATGAGTTCTCAGTGTATACACGAGGTATACATATGATTGTTATGAGTTAGCTAGGATTTTAGGCCAAGATCTAGGCCATTGAACCGTTTAGTATCCGCTTGGGATTTTCAGGGTATCTAATTGCATGCATCATAAGGATTTTGGACCATTGAATTGTTCCCCGTGGACCCATCTCGATTGCGTTTAGGGTTTCGAGGCTCATTTACCCTTATGGCCTTGATTCCCGCCTATAGATTCAATTTTAAGAGTCGAGTTAGTTTTGATATCGGACGGTCTTGATTTGACCTTTCCGTATACATGTATATTACATATATCCATAGGTGGGTCCCACTAGACTTCGAGCTATCGACGATGAGAGATCATGCCATGTGGTAAAATTTAAGCCATCAATGTCAACCCTAATTTTCTCTCATTTATATTTCAAACATTTCCATTGATTTTCAGAGTTACACCCATTAACAGTGCCAACACTTCGGCTCACTGTCGGTGAGTTTCCGGCTCGTCCCTGGCCACCATATCAGTATGACCATGACCTCCTTGTTGCCGGCTATCAGTTCATTCCCACGAGCTGCAACCTTTCTTATTGTTTTTCTGCCAGCCAGTGGCCAGACTCTGCCTATCATCACCACCACCAGCTCTGTTGTGGTGCCGCATTCTGATCCTGACCGGAATGACCCAACTGTGCCGCCTTCAGTGTTTTCTAGCAAAGGCAACTGGCCACCCTCTTCCTAACCCGTTTACCCAAATGCGTTGCCTGCCCACATTCACCTACCCGCGTTCGCTAGCCGGCATTCGCATCCACGTCGGCTTGTCAAATCTTGTTTACCAGCCCGCTAGCCCAGATCTGAGTCCACCCGTCTAATTCATTCCCACCCAGTCAACCCAGCCCACTTTTCAGGTAACCCATACTGGGTTGGTTAAGATTATTCAAATTGGTTTGGTTCAGCTCAATTTGGTCTCGTTCAGCTCGTTTTCGTCCATTTCTCGGCCGTTTTTGGTAGGCCAAGTACCCCTTCATTAGTATATATGCATATTCACATTGTTTAGTATATTTAGATATTATGAGTATTCTTTTATTAATTAATTATTTATTTATTTATTCATCTATTCATGATTATTTATATAATTGTTGATTATGATGAATGATTATGTGACTAATTATTGTTATTAATAATATATTTATTCATAGGTATTATTTTTCTTCATTTTTATCTTATTTAATTAATTTATTTATTTATTATTAATTATTTTCTTGTTTGTGTTATTATTTATACGTATTTAGTCGTATCTTCGTATATTTAATATTTATATGAATATTCCTCGTAAATAATTAATATTAGTCATTTATTTGTTTATCTATTGGTTATATATTATTAATAATGATATATTTACTTAATAATATTAGCCTTATTTTTGTTAATTAAATTTTATTTATTTATTTATTTATCTATTTATTTGTTTGTGTGTATGTTATTATGGATTTGTATTTAATTATATATTTTTATATTGTATAATTATGATGTTATTCTGTGATTAGAGTATTATTTATGTTCATATATTTATTACTACATAATTATCTAAGAGTGTATTTATTTATTTATTTATTTAGTATTATTATTATATCTTGATTTGCATGCTGTATGTTTAGCTATAGGTTTATTTAGTATCGTCATATTTATTACTGTGTATCGATAATGTGAGCACACACCACAAGCATGCATCATATAGAAATGTTAGTATTTTACATAGTAGTAGGTTCCGATGTAGGTTTCGGAGTCCAAGCTCGCTGTAGATGTGTAGATAAGCTTGGAGCTTGGACCACAGGTCGATAGGACTATCCTTCTCTAATTGACTCCTTGCGTGTACAGTTTAAACATGTTTTATACATAGGTTGGCATCGGCGGTATTTTATTAGATCCCTCCTATGTTAGACCATTTAGTCATGTGTTCTAAACATGTTTAATAAAACTATAACGATGAGATCCCTTGCTGGTTTTTGAACTTAAGCTCTAGAAATATAGGATACTAGTCTATTCCTTAAGCCTATTATATAAGTACGAGCATTTTTACGAATTTTATGAATAAGAGAATGAGTGGTATAGAGATATATATGGACTACACTAATATTGCTTCAAACCCTGAGGTAGTACGGTGTAAGAGGGTACTATGTAATGAATCACATTTCTAGAATTTGTGGCACTAACTTAGCTATTCCTTTTGCCACTGGAATACCGTGGCGGGTGATATGGAAGATGTGAAGGCATAAGCGTTGTATGTATGAATATGATTATAAGCCACGCATGCGAGCTGGCATTTGATTAAGTGTGTTTGCCTACCGCCCAGTTTGGGGCAATCTTTAAGAAGTTTCATAAGTTTTCGTGAGTAATGGAATACCCGTTATCTAGTTTGTATTAGTTATTTTTCAGGCAAATAACAATCGTTACTAACATTTTTCATATAATATATGTAGGTATTGCAATCTTGACTCGACTTTAGTGGCAGCATAGATAAATGCAACACAGACTTGAGCTCAACATAGTTATTTACTTCCTTACTTTCATTTATGTTCGATGTGTTTTGACGTGTATTTATTTATATCTTTCATTCTCCTGACACCAAGAAGGTTGTTTCGATCTATTTTATCGATCGAGTCATACCAGTCGATAAGTTTAAACATGACTCAACTCGTTCACAACATTTCTGATTTGGTTCTTATCTTAACCGAAATCGGGTTGTTGCAAATTGGTGTTAGAGCCATGTCTTGGTCGATTGACATGGAAGACATTGTTTTAATCCAAGTGTGTGGAGTTATCCTGTAACACCCCGATTTCGGTTCACTTAAGAAAAGAATCAGAAATGTAATGATCGAGTCGAGACATGTTTAATATTATTAGTCAGTGTGACTCGATCCATAAAATAAATCGAAATAACCCTCTTGGTGTCATGAGAATGGAAGACATTGTTAAATAAATAAAAAATACATCAAATATAAATAAATGCAAGAAAGAAAATTATATGTTGAGCTCAAGTGTGTGTAGCATTTATCTGTCCTTCCGCTGAAGTCGATACAGGATTTGCGAGACCTACATATATTATAAGAAAATCGTCAGTAACGAATGTTACTGGTCCGAAAAATAACTAATACAATCTGGCAAATGGGTATTCCATTACCCACGAAAACATATGAAACTTTAAAAATACCTCACACCGGGCAGTAAGCAAACATACTTAAAAACATTCCGGCTTGCATGCACGGCTCATAATCATAATCATACATACATACATACAACGCTTACGCCCTCACACCTTCCATATCACCCGCCACTGTACTCAAATGGCAAAAGGAACAATTAAGTTAGTGCCACATATTCCGGAAATACGCTGCATTACGCAGTACCATCATACACCCGCACTACCTCATGGTTTGAAGGAGTACTAGCACGGTCCATACATATCTCCGTACCACTCATTCTCTTATTCGTGAAATCCGTAAAACAGTGCGTACTTATATAATAGGCTTAGGGATGAGGCTTGTATAGTAAATTTCTGGACCTAAAGTTTGAAAACCAACAAGGGATCTCATCTGTGTAGTTTTATTAAACTTGCGTATAAAGCACGGCTAAATGACCCGACATCAGAGGGATCCGTTAAAACTCCACCGATGTCCTCCTACGTATAAAATACAATTAAACCATACACACAAGGAGTCAAGCAGAGAGGGAGAGAGTCCTACGGACCTGTGGTCCAAGCTCCAAGCGTATCTGCACATCTACAGCGAGCTCGGACTCCGAAGCCTACATCGGAACCCACTGCTAAATATCCTAAGTAAAAGCTAATGTCTCTATATGATGCATGCTTGTGGTGTGTACTCATATCATCAATACATCCTAATAAAGGAGCAATGCTAACAAACTTATAATTAAACACTTGGCACGCAAATCGAGACATAATAAAACT
>JAVDBV010060244.1:0-12859 GCA_032619315.1 Piper longum
CAGCTGTCAGGTCCATTCCAACATGTCCATTTATTGGCTAATGTTCAGTCCACCATATCCATTAGTTGGCTGGCGAGTCCAAGCTGCCATGTCCATCTATTGGCTGATGGGTCAGTCCATCATGTCCATTAACGGCTAGCGAGTCCAATCCGCCATGTCTGTTATCAGCTAGTGAGTCTAGTCCACCATGTCCGTAATTGGCTAGTGAGTCCAATCCGCCATGTCCAATTTATTGTATTATGGGTTGTCAGGTCCATTTTGACATGTCCATTACCAGATGGCGAGTCCAATCCACCATGTCCATTATCAGATTATGAAGGGTGCAGCCCATGTCGGACTGAGTCAATTCCTTAACCACCGTTGCACTCGGTGCATGGTGGTCGAATCTAGGCTCATGCCGACCAGGCTATCCACAAGGGAAAATACAACATTTTAACTAATTATACGGAACTGGTTAGCTTCTACGTAATCCCGTAACTGCGACCACGATCCATTTATTGGCTGATGTTCAGTCCACCATATCCATTAGTTGGCTGGCGAGTCCAATCCGCCATGTCCATCTATTGGCTGATGGGCCAATCCATCATGTCCATTACCGGATGGCGAGTCCAATCCGCCATGTTCGTTATCGGTTGGTGAGATTAATCCACTATGTCCGTAATTGGCTGGAAAGTCCAATTCGCCATGTCCAATTTATTGGCTAATGAGTCAGTCCATCATGTCCATTAGTTGGTTGGCGAGTCCAATCCGCAATGTCCATCTATTGGTTGATGGGTTAGTCCATCATGTCTATTATGAGCTGGCAAGTCCAATCCGCCATTTCCGTTATCGGCTGGTGAGTCCAATCCACCATGTCCGTAATTTGCTGGCGAGTCCAATCCGTCATGTCCAATTTATTGAATTATGGGCTGTCAGGTCCATTCTGACATGTCCATTACCAGCTGGCGAGTCCAATCCGACATGTCCATTATCAAATTATAAAGGGCACAGCCCGTGTTGGACTGAGTCAATTCCTTAACCCCGGTTGCACTCGGTGCAGTGGTCGGATCTGGGCTCAGGCCGACCAGGCTGTCCACAAGGGAAAATACAACATTTTAAATAATTGTACGAACCTGGTTAGCTTGTATGTAATCCCACAACTGTGACCACGATCCTATTCTGAATGAGAACATAAAATTATACTTATGTATAATTTTATTTGCTTAGACAATGCATGCAATCTAAAGGATTAATATATTTATTATATTTTGACAATATATAATATGCCACATTAAATAATTTATTTATGAACCGAAATTAATTATTATTATTAGTATCATCCCAATTTAAGGGTATCACTAATACAATTATTCATAATTTATTTAATTGAATAAGATTTAACCCTTTCTTATATAATTATGCTATTTCGTAATTTCTAGACGGTTATATTTTATTAACCCATTTTTCTACCTGACTAATTTGTTATTAAAATAATTATTTTAATTACCAAATATTTTCTTAATATGGCAAAGGTGACATCTTTATTTTACTTATCATCTTTAGCTCTCCAATTTAATTTTATCGCTTAAAAAGCCGATTATTTGTTGATCGTTTATCATGATTGTAATTTTATTATGTATGGTAATTTTGTATAATAATTCATTAATTTATTATTTTAACTACTTAACTCGTATCCCATTAAATTAATTATTTTTAAGGTTTCAATACGAGTTGGTATTATTTTTTTTAACTCGACCCGTATCGAGTCAACCCATATTTATGAAACTGCCATCTTCTTCTTCCCCAACTCGAAAACAAAGTTGTGATTGAGGTCTTTTCTGACAGACTGTTCGTCATCCACAAGCCACCGATGGCCAAGCCACCACCGTCAATCAACTCACCTCCGCACCAACTTCGACCCCGACCAGGACCTTTGGCCACTCTTATCGAATTTTACCCACAATCGTAGCCTAGAGTCATCATTCCGTTCACGGTTGTCCGCTGAGTTCTGTTCGCCTCCGGCCGTTGCCAACCGTCGACGACCGCTGTTGACCGACTTCTACCAGCTCCTCCATGCTGTAAATGTTACTTCCCGACCATCTCCGGCCACATTCCGGCCGCAACGATGATGAATCGCCCAATTACAGTAATTTCAGTAATTCTGCCGCCACTTCTTGTGTCGCCGATTCTGCCGTCGGTGAGCTTTGACGCCGCAAGTGGGTGGTCGTCATGACATTTTCGACTCTTCAGGGACCTTTCCCTACTGGATTGCAACCAAATTGCCTCCCTGGACGGCCGGATTTCTTCACCCACCGTCATCCCCTGTTTTGCCCCGTTTTCGCCACCCTTGCAATTCCGCCCAATAACCATTGTAATTCTACCACCCACTGTAAATTAGGGGCACGACAGAGCCACCCTTCAGTCCAATAGCCAGAGGGTGGTCGGAATTGTGAGCGACTGCCATGAATTTCCTTGCCTACGGTCGCCCATCTTGCCCAAACTCCGACTGTTTATAATGGATGGCTTCCAATTTTATTTCCGGTTTAATTATTTTCTTTTTTTGTTGATTAGAGACTTTAGTTCCATGATTAAAAAGCTTATTATCAATTACAAATATGCATGCATGCAAATTACTAAGAAGAAGAAGAAAGAAAAAAATACCCGAGCAAGGAGGAAGCAGGCGTCCGTAAGGAGAACAATATTAATGACGCCCCTCCCTTCTCCTTATATAATGAAATGACGGCTAGGGTATATAAAATCATATTTCGACCGTGCATTTCCCTCATCCGGGTAAGCGGGTAATTAGTACGGTTCACTTAACTGGTTTAAACGGTTAAATAGAATGGTTCACTTAACCGGTTAAACTAGTAAATAATATAGCTCTATTAACTAGTTAAATGATACTTAACCAGTTAAATAATACCTTACACTTAACCAGTATATTAATAATTAACCGGGTGGTGGGTAGATAATTTAAATAGAATTATTAATTTTCCAAAGTTGGATTTTGCCGCACCCTTTTTTTTTTGGGTCTTTAGAGAAATGCACTGTCGAAGTATGATTTCTTATACCCTAGTCGTCATTTCACTATATAAGGAGAAAGGGGGGTTGTCATTCATATTGTTCTCCTTATGACAGACGCCGGCTTCCTCCTTGCTTGGGTATTTTTCCTTTCTTCTTCTTCTTAGTAATTTGCATACATGCATATTTATAATTGATAATAAGCTTATTAATCATGGAACTAAAGTCTCTAATCAACAAAAAAAAAAAGAATTAACCCGGAAATAAAACTAGAAGTCGTCCATTATAAACAGCCGGAGTTTGGGCAAGATGGGCGACCGTAGGCAAGGGAATTCAAGGCAGTCCCTCATAATTCTGACCACCCTCTGGCTTCTGGACTGAAGGGTGGCTTTCTTGTGCCCTTAATTTACGGCTATTAATAGGCGGAATTGCAAGGGTGGCAAAAACAGGGGATGACGGTGGGTGAAAAAATCCGGCCATCTGGGGAGGCAATTGGGTTGCAATCCAATCGGGAAAGGTCCCTGAAGGGTGGACGTTGTCATGACGGCCACCCACTTGTGGTGGCAAAACTCGCCGGTGGCCGAATTGGCGACACAAGAAGTGGCGGCGGAATTACTGAAATTGCTGTAATTGGGGCAATTAGTTGTCGTCACGGCCCGAATGTGGCCGGAGATGGTTGAGAAGGAATAGTCACAGCATGGCGGTGTTGGTGGGCGTCGGTCGACGGCGGTCGATGACGATTGACGGCGGCCGGAGGCGAACTGAGTGCAGTCGACCTTCGTGAAAGAAATGATGACTTCAAGCTACGATTATGGGCAAAAAACGATAGAAGTGGCCAAAGGTCCTGGTCGGGGTCGAAGTTAGCGCGGAGGTGAGTTGATTGGTGGGGGTGGTTTGGCAGACTGTGGGTTGCTGTCGACGAGCAGTGCGTCAGAAAACACTCCGAACACAACTCTATTTTGGAGAGAGTTGGGGAAGAAGAAGATGACAGTTTCATAAATATCGGTTGACTCGATACGAGTCGAGTTATAAAAATAATATCAACTCATAATAAATATTTAAAAAATAATTAATCAAATAGGGTACGAGTTAAGTAGTTAAAATAATAAGTTAATAAATTATTACACAAAATTACCATCATTAATAAAATTACAGTGAGGATAAATGGTAAATAATTAATAGGCTTATTGCAAGCAATTAAATTAAATCGTAGAGTTACAAGTGATAAATAAAATAAAGATGTCACCTTTACCTTATAAAATTAATACTTGTTAATTAAAACAACTATTTTAAAAACAAATTAGTAAGGTAGAAAATGGGTTAATAAAATATAACCGTGTAGAAATTACAAAATAGCATAATTAAATAAGAAAGGGTTAAATCTTATGCAATTAAATAAATTATGAATAATTGTATTAGTGATACCCTTAATTTCGGTTCATAAATAAATTATTTAATGTGGCCTATTATATATTGTCAAAATATAATAGATATATTAATCCTCTAGATTGCATGCATATTCTACGCAAATAAAATTATACTTATGTATAATTTCATGTTCTCGTTCAGATTAGGATCGTGGTCGCAGTTACGGGATTACGTAGAAGCTAACCAGTTCCGTATAATTAATTAAAACGTTGTATTTTCCCTTGTGGATAGCCTGGTCAGCATGAGCCTAGATTCGACCACCATGCACCGAGTGCAACGGTGGTTAAGGAATTGACTCATTCCGACATGTGCTGCGCCCTTCATAATCTGATAATGGACATGGTGGATTGGACTCGCCATCTGGTAATGGACATGTCAAAATGGACCTGACAACCCATAATACAATAAATTGGACATGGCGGATTGGATTCACTAGCCAATTACGGACATGGTGGACTAGACTCACTAGCCGATAACAGACATGGCGGATTGGACTCGCTAGCCGTTAATGGACATGATGGACTGACCCATCAGCCAATAGATGGACATGGCAGCTTGGACTCGCCAGCCAACTAATGGATATGGTGGACTGAACATTAGCCAATAAATGGACATGTTGGAATGGACCTAACAACCAATAATATAGATAGTGATAGGGAATTTATGGACTTGTTTTATTTAATTATATAGCTTAGTGTTTTAATCACTAATGCGGAAGTGCCTCCACAGGTTAGTAGCTGGAACTAAAGACTAAGAGACGATTGGGTGTTTCTTCTACCAACTCAGGTGGCAAGCAGATAATAAGCGGACTTCCTTTTGATTTTATTTGAGCTATAAATGTGGCTATGGGAAACGGTCCGAGATTGTGGGATAGATATTTCATACATTGCCATATGATACATTTTCCCTTTTTGTTAAGTTATAAATGCTAGACTTATTTATGTTATCGTTATTCATGAATCATATTAACTAACACCCGGTCCAGTTAGGGCTGGTCATTACAGGGTTGGTTTGTTAAATTTTGAGTAACAACTGGCTAGCGAGGCCCACAATATTGTTAAAAATGGTAAGTCGTTACAATTTCCCTCAGCTGGGTAAACGGGTAATTGGTATGGTTTACTTAACTGGTTTTGGTGAAACCTGTGACTCGAGTCAAGGTTTTATTACGGCAAACCAGTCAATTCGAGTCGAATCGAGTCAATTCATAGACAGCACGCTAAGTCGAGGCCAGCATGAGTTATGAGCGATGAGAATCACGTATACATGAATATATGATGATAACATCGAAGAGATGGTGTGAGATGAGTTATCAGAATATATGAAAGTATGTATTAATTTTTCTTTTATTGATTTGATCGTAGAAATAGTTTTAGGCCAATTAACGCATTAGGATGTATTATTGGGTAGTTAGTGTGGGTTATTAGTTATAGATCATGTCATTTGGATGTTTTGATGTTTTTTTTTTATTTTATGGGATTTTTCCATATTTGTTTGTATTTTTTTAGGTTTTATTATGAGCTAGTTATTATTTTGACTCGAGTAGGAATCGAGTCAATACTTAATTACGAGTTTGCCACTGAGGTATTTCACCTCCTTCCCTGAGACTTCTTCACCCAAACCCGACGCCGTCATCGACGCCACTCTGCCGCCGATCGATGCCGCCCATCTCTGCCGTGCCACCGCGGTGCCACCCTGACCAACCCCGGCCACGATCGGGCCGTCCAAGCCGCGCCGCCACCGCTACGACGCCGACGACCACCTCCTCGAGCATCCTGACGTTTCCCCTCTACCCAGTGCCGCCGCCGAGGCCGGTTGTGAGCCTGATCGGAGCAACCCACCGCGCGAGCCAGATTCGGTGCCACCGTAGATGACGGCTGTGCCGTCACCACCATTGGGTCGGGCTCGTTGAGACGAAGCCAACCCTTATCCCCGATTGCTCCGCCCTGACAGTCGTCAGAAAACCGCCTGGACCTGCCAAAAAATCGTCAAACTGGCCGGGAAATTGGAATTGCCTGGTTTTCTGTTGAGTACCAATTGATCCTGATCGAACTTTGGATGCTGTTGAGCACCGAATTCGAGCTCTAACACGCATGACAAAACCCTAGCCGTCGCCGATTGTCGACAACGCACGAGGTATAATTTATTTAATTTAATTATTTAGAATTAATGATTATTAGCACAGTATGCTATGATAGTATGATTGAATGACTAATGTGTTATATTGACTAGGTTTGATGTACGTAGATTAGGAAAACTTATATTGATTATTATTGATGTATGTTGATTGAAGCGTGATGATGTGTGTATGCTATAGGGTGTGTGAATGCATTATAAAAGGGCGTTAGTATTTAGTTTTGATGTGTAGGTACGGAATAGGAGCTTGCCGCCTAGGCACGCAACCACGCTTGGAGCTTCTACCAGGTCCGTTTAGGACTCATCTCTATTTCTACGCTATTCCATCGTGTTTTGTTTAGAACAGGAAAGAGGACATATCGAGTGGAATTTTATTGGATCCCACTCTGCACGGGTCATTTAGCCGATTGCATTTCCAGATTAATAAACCTCGAGGATGAGATCCCTCGACTATGTTTTCGAAATTCAGATCCATCTCACGATGCCTTTGGGCCTATTTTATTAAATTCCCTACCCAGGCCTATATATATATATGTAATTTTTGCATTTTCAGTGAGATGTGTGATAGAGGAATTTGATGACCACGCTACTTGAGAGGGCGCTGGCCTGTCAAAGTGAGCTCTAGACAACTCTATTCCTGAGGGATCCTGACAACTCCTCGTTTGAGTTCCTCACACGCGGAGAACGTGGAGGTTCATGGGTACTGTTAAGTACAACGCATGTCTAGACTTGTGGTTCAAAGGGTACTGAAGGGGAGTGTCTGAAAGTACTCAGCCTTCGTGTTCGAGGCCAAGAGTAATATGGAGGATGTAGAGGGCTGAGATGAATGAGAGTGAGATTTGATGCAAAACGCAATAGATGAAATGGCCGTGGAAAGAGAATGATATTGAAAGGGGATGCTGCTGACTCGAGAGCGACGACTCCCATTTATGCCCTTGTGAGAGTTTCTTGAGGAAGTATATGGTTTTTATTCAACAGGAGGGTTAGCTCTCATGTGCCAGTTTGTTATTAGTTAATTTCTTGACCGGTAACACTTGTTACTACGGTTTTCTTATATATATGTAGGTGTGGATCGCAATGATTGAAAGTTGCTGTCAGGACTGCGGAGGAGCACTACAGAATCGTGCACACATGTACTTGTCACGTGTAATGTGAATGACTGTGTGTTAGTGTTATGTTAATGGGAATTTTAATGCATTACGTTTTGAGAAATTGCTTATGAAGTAAATAGATAAATATGAATGAATAAGAGCCTTGGAGCTCAGACTCAGCTCAGGTGAAAGTGAAAGTGATGATGATTGTATGTGATTATCTATTGTCATGTTTACATCATTTTGATAAAATACATATATATCCTTGTTGTGGACAGATTGGCCCTTATTATACTTTCGTGGGAAACTCTGTACGTTTTTCTATAGAAATAGATATTTTTCCTTGGATTTCTCGTTTATTGCGTTCGTTCTATTTTTGTTTGCAAATCATAGTATGCATGTAGGACCACGTTAGAACCCACACATATCACTCATGTCTTAACCGAATCCAATAGATTAGCGAACAGTTCGGTCGCCGGTGACACTTCCGGGTCGGTTCGCAAGCGGATCGAAGCGGGTTGTTACATAAACGGTTAAATGGAATTGTTCACTTAACCGGTTAAACAGGTAAATAATATAGTTCACTTAACTGGTTAAATGATACTTAACCAATTAAATAATACCTTACACTTAACCGGGAAAATAATAATTAATCGGGTGGTGGGTAGATAATTTAAATGGAAATATTAATTTTCCAAAGTTTGATCCTACCACATCATTTTTTTTTTTCGGGTCTTTATAGATGGCATAGGATCCAACTTCACAGTTCTCTTGTAATTATTGTCTTGACCCGACACCATTGGGTCAGATGGATATTGTAAGATAAGCCAATCAAAAATAATTAGTGACAGTGTTATAGGGATGCATGTGGACAGAGTCTAAACATGACAATATGACCCTCAGATGGGATAGTCATAATGTTCAGATTGTTCAGACAACATAATAGTGCATCCATGGACCCACAACTAGCATATACATATCAAATGATTAGTAGATGGGCATACACGCAGTTTAGCCCATTCAGCTAGTAGCCAGCCAACGCGATGAGTTAGACTCGTATTAGATTATGGGGCATAGATAGAGGTTTTAGCAAGGGAGTGTCCTCTAGGGAAATAGTGATTCCCTTATGCTTCGCCAGCATGATTGGGTCCGTACCTTGATACATAGGATTGAACCTTGCCCTCAGTGTGGAAGTACCTTCATGGTACTGATTAGGGTTTACAATGTAGGTCGATATTGGCAGATCGATGTTACGATGACAGATGTCACCCCAGCTCAAGGACGATGCAGATAGGGACTTCAGAGAGAACAAACCATGGTGACTAGATGGAGCGATACCAATGTATGCTCATCTTGATTGATAGCCTTGCTTGAGAGTCTACCACAACGGTAGTAGTCATGTGAGTCAAGATAAGTACTACAAATCGGCACGGGATGGCAGGCACACACCACTAAAGAGTGGACGAGACACGTGTTGAACTTCACTATGAGTCCCCGTAGACTTGAGGGGAGACAGTGGTTCTTTTGGTCGTTTGAACCCCGTTCTTTTAGAAGTGCGTGACTAGTACGGTATCGTGAAACACGTGCCTATTGTTAGCTGATTGAAATAGAACCACTTAGGAGCCGTTTCCGAGATACGTCATTGATTGACTGTTCCACAAACTGATCACCTATGGCATAGTAAATCATGGTGAACTTAGAGACAAGTCCACAGACCTATCGATATTTTGGCCAACCAGTACGCTACATAGGGATTTCACTGCCCTGCCACTTGTATGATACCTCGACTTGGCCACAGATCAGAGGGACACACCTACGTAGCAGATTTTTCATAACCTAGTGGATTCCCCCATTTACCTGGAGTCAGATACCACATGTGAGGATGAGATACCACCCAGTGAGAATTCTTGAGCAGGTGACCAGATTTCCACGAGATTCAGTCCCTTTTCCTATAACTCAGAGATGACTGATAGAGAAGAGTTTCACTTGAGTATTTCCGGTCACCCCTCTAGATATGCCAGTTATGCTATCAGTTACCGAGATGATTGAGATGAGTTTACAATGACCAGAGCACATGCCACAGACTAGATGCAGATGCTACAGCCCCAGGCAGAGTATGTTATCATACTCTTTGAGACACACTGTATATATATAGGTGTTCTCACCCCGAGTCGACATAGAGAGCTCTGTTTAGAAATAGTTAGTGGTTGCATAGGTAGCCACTAGAGCCATAGTATACTGTAGAGTCATAGCCGCCGTCATTGTTCTCTTATGGAATAGAGTGAGATACTTGACTTTGGACCGAGTCAACTACGACCCAGTGAGCCGTCCAGTTCCTTATACAGGGACACCTGAGAGTAGGATCTAGTCTGGCGATAGTGAGCCATGCAGCTCATTAGGTTATAAATCGTACTTAGCAGGACACTCATAGTAGACCTTAGGATAATTATAGGACCTAGAATAGAGTTCTTGAGAGTACATGTAGGTGACTTTTTATAGATGAGGATTAGAGGGACATGGGTAGATACTAGCAGGTAGGTCTTACCCTCGGTGTAGTTTTCCCTGACACAGCCCAGATTAGAACTTTGTGATACTCTAGAGTATCTGCTTGGCCAACCCAGTAGGCCCTTAGGGGTGATTTATAAGAGTTCGAAGCAAAAGTGTGGTGGGCCCATAACCCGCAGGTCCAAGGATTAGAACAAGAAATAGTGATTATGCTAATGCCAGAGCAGACACAGATAGATTAGAATCAGAATGTTTGATGTTGATTGCATCAAAAGCTGAAACAACCATCTTAGCGAAACTACAATCAGAGACGATGTACACGACTAGTGGAGAGTAGAGGATACAGCTGACGTGCATCCGGTTTTCAGTTTCAGTAGAACCTTCTTATGTGGAAATTTCGAGGACAAAATTTTTATGAGGAGGGAAGATTATAAAACCCACGATTCGAGTTAGGGTTTTATATTCAAAACCGGTCAGTTCGACCGTTATTTTCGAGTCGAGTATGTTTCAGAACATGTGTACTGAGTCAACGCCAGTCGCGTGTATGAGCTATGAGGGCTCATGTATACCCAAGTATATAATGAAAACATCATGAATACAACAGAAAAGAATGAGTTATTAGAATATATGAAAGTATGCAGTATTTTTTTTTATTATTCAGCTTGATCGTAGAATTAGTTTTACGCCGTTTACCGCATTAGGATGCGTTATGGGCAGTTTTGGGTGGGTTGATAGCTATAAAGCATGTCATTTGGATGTTGTGATGTTGTATTCTTTTAGGAAATTTTTCCCAATTTTTTTAGATGTTTTTAAGAATTATTTCGATTTAGATATTATTCTTGACTCGAGTCAGAGACGAGTCAAATAATATTTACGAGGTTTCCACAGAGCCTTTTCTTGATCCCGACCATTTTCTTTTCTCGTCCAAAACCCAAGCCACCTCCCCATTTGTAAAACCCATGATTCGAGTCAGGGTTTTATATTTAGAACTGGTCGGTTCGACCGTTATTTTCGAGTCGAGTATGATTCAGAGCACGTGTACTGAGCCGACGCTAGTCGCGTGTATGAGCTATGAGGGGTCGTATGTACCCAAGTATATGATCATAACGTCATGAATACAGCAGACAAGAATGAGTTATCAGAATATATAGAAGTATGCAGTACAGTTTTTTTTATCACGCAGTTTGATCGTAGAAATAGTTTTAGGCCGTTTATCACGTTGGGACGCGTTACGGGTAGTTTGGGCGGGTTGATAGTTATAGAGCATGCCATTTTGATATTTTCATGTTTATTTTATTTTCTGAGATTTTTTCCAATTTTTCTCGATTTGTTTTATAATTTATTTCGAGTAAATAATTATTTTGACTCGAGACGGAGTCGGGTCAAGAATTATTTACAAGAATGCCAACCAACTAGTTTTTCTTTCCCCACCGTTTTCCCCTTTTTCAAACCCTAGCGCTGCCACCTCCTATACGTCACCACCGCCGCTGCCGGCGCCGCCCAGCCGCCGACCGACGCCGCTTCCTCCCACGACGATGTCGCCGTGCCGCCCCGACCAGTCCCGGACCCTTTCTGGCCGCCACGATGCCAAAATCGCCACGCTCGTGTTGTTGTTGGGTCGTTGATTCCGACGCAAGCCACCGTCGCCGCTGTCGTCCAGTGGCCACCTCGGCCTCCTTGACCACCCATCGACCTTCTCCGACCAGAGCACCGCCCAGCACTGCCGTGATCGGCTGGATTTAGCTACCCATCGTCGTGCACTGTTGTTGCTATTTTCCGGCGAGCCACCACCTCTGGCGGCCACACCGGCATCGCAGAAGTGTTGGGCTCGTTGAGACGGTTTCGATGGTACCCAACACGACCACTATCCGGCCAGTAGACGCCGTCGGCAACTCTCGCCGAAAAACCGTTGAAATGTGGCCGTAAAACCACTGAGCTGCCGGAAAACTGCCGAAACTCGCCGGAAAACCAGATTGCTGGAAATTGGCGGAATTTGCTGGAATTCACTGGAGCTTCCACGGAGTTCACCCAGTCAAACCCGATCGAGCTTTGGACGCTTTCGAGCGCTGAATTCGAGGTTCGAGACGCACACGCGACGAAACCCTAGCTGTCACCGATTGCCGATGATGCGAGGTATAATTACCTCCAAGTTTATTATTTAGAATTGACGATTGTTAGAGAGCATGTTAGGGTTGAGTAATTGATATGATAAATGCCTAAATAGGAATGAAATGATGAGTTAAGTGATGTGATTAAGGATGATGAGGATTAAGTAACAAATGAAGTAGTCTATGCATGATAAGTGGTTACTATGTAACTTAGAAAAATATAATAAAAATTGATATGAATAGGATGACTTAGAATTATATACACGGATGATTGTTGATTTACTTAGTTGATGATGATTTGCATTGTGTGTTGATCATGTCGGCTTATGCATCATTTAGTTATCGGGCGTTAGTATTTAGCTTTGATGTGTAGGTACGGAGTAGGAGCTCGCCGCCTAGGCGCGATGACACGCTTGGAGCTTCTACCAGGTCCATTAGGATTCGCTTCTGTTTTAAGCTCTTTCCATTTTATATTTGATGACGACTTGCATGACGAGTTAAGTGGCATTTTATCGGATCCCACTTAACTCGGGTCATTTAGCCGAATTATTTTCCGGATTAATAACCCTCGAGGATGAGATCCCTCGAGAATGA
>JAVDBV010060257.1:0-11567 GCA_032619315.1 Piper longum
ATATATATATATATATATATATATATATATATATATATATATATATATATATATACAGAAAACGCAATTATTCAATTAAAGAATCAATTTTTATGCAAAAAAAAAAAGAGTGACCTGGAGAAGACGGTGAGGATGAGGAAGGGCTTGCGGGCGATGACGGAGACGAAAATGGAGAGGGATGGGCCGAGGGCGAGAAGGGCGTACCCAATCCCTGCTACCACCGTCATTTTTCTCCCTCCCACACTTTTTTTTCTTACTCTCTGCTCGATTGACTGATCGGAGGTAGACGACGAGCGCTGGAAGGTGGGGCGAGTCACCCTAGCACCAGGGATTTTATGAGTCTGTTAGAGTTTTTTTTAACTTTTTAACCTTTTTTTATCTTTTTAACTCCGACTCGTTTTTTTTCTCTTCAGACCATAAAATTATCCGATTTTTTATGGATGTCTCGGAAGAGACTAAAGTAATTCGATGCCTTTTTGCAAAATAAACAAAATAAATCGACTTGAGTGCATAAAAATAGGAACAAATTTCATTCAGGCTCAAACTTAATTTTTATTTTCTTTCTAGCGGTATGTTCGTTCAATTTTCCTTTATGAACACGCATGCCAGGATAGGTGTTAATCTTTCATTAAATATTATTTGAGATTAAATATAATATAATTTATTTATTTGTCTTCCTAAGCAAGGGTGAGATGTGGTTGGAGGTGCCAAAGTTTTTAAGTGGCAAAGTTTAGAATAATGTATTTTACTAATCCACTTCACAATGTACTTAAAAAGGGTTGATATAATATAACATTATAGTTTCTTGCTCGGAAAAAAAAATTTGCTTGGTGCCTTCTAAATTCAAGTCAGACGAATATTCATTCATATTCATAGACTCTATTTGTTCACGATTAGACTATATTATCATTGTTATTATTTTATAAATATGTTTTATAAGTACAAAAATAATTTAAATAATAAGATAAAATGACATAAATTTTTTTAAAATATGACATACATATTTAAATAATAAAAAAAATAAAATATCTCTTTTATGAGTACGCACTGCTCTCTAAAGTTTCCTCCAATATATATATTTTTTAAGAAAAAAATATTATTTTCTAAAATTTCTTTTAAAATTAAAATTAACTAAATTTTGAGACGCATATCGCCAAATCTTATATTTCTTCCTTCTTATATTTTTAAGGTAACAAAATAGACTTAATATAATAATATCACCCGAAAATTTTTCATTCGTAAATATAATCTGGTCTTTGGACGTCCATGCCCGCTAGTTTCCATACAAATTATTATGATCACGATCTACATTATTCCAATTGAAATCAATTGGTGCTAGGGGTGTAAACGAGCTAAACTCGCTCGTGACCTTTTTATGTTTAGTTCGGCTCGGCTCGTGCTCGTACTCGTTAATTTTGTGCTCGAAAAAATACTCGACTCGAAATAAATAAACTCGTTGAACAACAAACAGAGCTTAAGTAAAAGAATGTTCGGCTCCGCTCGGCTCAAAACTCATATTCAATATGTTCAAATTCGAAAAAATGTTCGATTCGATTCGGCTCGTAAATATTATTGAGGTCACATTAAACTTATAATTTGTTTAAAAATTTATTTGATCTTATATAAGTGAGCATAGAAATAATTACTAGGCTCGAGATTGGCTAAAGCTCAGCTTGAACTCAGTTCGAGCTCGACTCGAACTAAGCCCAAACAATATAAATTTTAGATAAGCTCGACTCTGACTCGTTTATATTAAAGCTCGGCTCGTTTACAATAAAGCTCGACTCGACTCATTTTATATCGAACCAAACTTAAGCACACCACTACTCAATTCGGTTCGACTTATTTACACCCCTAATTAGTGACCTAATTTTGGAGCTTCTCAGCCCCAAACACTCGGACGCCGGCCAATTGGACGGAATGGAACAACGGCCAGACCATCTTCTGGAAATGGGGCGGCCGGGAGACCTCATCGGGCACGTCGATCTGGACGCCGTCGACGCCGATCTCTCGCAGCCGCCGCCCGAGCTTCTCCCCAACCCGGGCGGCTATGTTGGCGTCCCACAGCCTGTAAGTCCGAGGGATCCGGTTGATCTTGGCCCGGTATTGGGGGAGGAATTCGGCCTCCGTGGAGGAGGCCATGGCCACGATGGACTGCGTCTCCGGGACGGTCACCTGCGCAGTGAGCTTCCGGCAACCGACGGCGAGCCTCAAGAAGGGGACGGCGGCCATTGCCCGGCGAGGATCGTGTCGGGAAAGGATCTGATCGTCACCGGAGAAGATGATCGTTTGGAGAGGATGTGATGGGCCTGGGGTTGAACCCTCTTGTGGGCCTATTTTTTTTCATATATATACGCATCAACGTTGATATGTATTTTTTTCACCCCCAATCCCTCGTCAGAACGGGTTGGATGAGTGAGGGAATAGCCTTAATAAACAAAAAACCAAAAAACAACCCGAGTGGATGAGCACTGGTACTATACATTCCGGGGAGGATGTCGGCTTCTCTCTTCTTCGCCCTCTAGTTGACCGAGATAAACAAAAACACCCAAGCAGAGCTAGGGCCTAAGTGTTCATGTAATCAAGTTACTCGCAACCAGTTGAAGCTATGAACCTAGAATCATGGCAATTCAAAACTCCCAAATGCAGATAACCAGTTCACCAGAAACCCCAGCAATGTGACGAGAGAAAAGTAGCTTCCCCAATTATTGAAAATCATAAGCTTATTTGCATGTGAACAATGACAACATCTTCCAACAGGACAGAGGGATCTAAATGAACCTGGCCTGTTCATTTCAGTAAGTTCAGAGAATATCAGGAATGCCTTTGATTACTTTGACAGAAAAAAAAATACACAGTCACAATCTTAAAAAAAAAGTTCACCAATCTGCAAATTCGCATGGGAAATTCGTTCAAAGATACCTTCCACGAGGCTGATTCAGATAAATAAATTTATCTAAAATTAAAAGAATCATCCCACACACAAAATGATATAAATCCACCAGAGACTCTGGTCATTGTTTAGAGATGGATTTGTAATTCGATCCAGATAAAAATGAGAGGACACACTTCACTTTGATTTGCCAACTTGGGGGGCACATCCTATTCCAGGATGTGCTCATTTATCCTACCAGAAATCATACACTTCCAAAGGCCCCCACCCATCGATTAACAAAGAATCTACCGTGGCTAATGCATCAGAACTAGCAGTCACCTATCCACCGACAAATGCTCATATACAAGATTCGCACATTGAGGCTTTAAAAGCGGATGTCTGCAGTTAAAGAACAAAAAACCCAACATTACAGAAAGTCCTCTCCAATATAAATTTGTATATAACCAAACACTTCAGATATGGAGTTAAGAATCACTGACCTTGGATAAGCAGCTGCTCTAACCTTCAAGCTTGCAGTTTATATGAACATTATTGTTTGAGATACTTTGTGTTCTTAAGCTGTACATATAAGGTCATTTTCACGAAATATCTCTCTGCTGTATTTTCTCTTCTTACAAAAACATTAATCAATGCGTTTTCCAAACATTGTTCCTCTACCATTTGTTGACAAAGAACTTCAAAGAAAAAAGAACTGTAACAAAAATAAGATAAATTACCTATCCATTTTTACAAATTGAATTACGAGTAAACAACACTCAAACCCTATACTATAATGCAATATCAATTAATGCCCAAGAGAAGTGAAAAATTACCCTTTAAAGAACTTTAGTGTCAGTAAAAACAGAGGAAAGGGGATGCATTGAATTGCTGTTCTCAAAGCTCAGAATAATACAAAAGCTCTTTCAAATTCAGTTCAAGTACAACCAATAAAACAATTACATGACTAAAGCAAATACATATCAATCTAACCTAGTAGTGAAAGTTGGGCAAGAACAAGACAAATATTAAAAATTGAGAGTATCTATAATTTGGCAATGGACAGAAAGTAAGCTTCATCTGCTAAAAAATGAATATAGAAAATGGCATTAATGTAATTGGTCTTGTCAAAGAGATTGTTATTAACTTTTCACACTAATTACCCTAATTCTACCCTCCATATACAACCGTATCCTAGAGGAAAAACTTGAGGCAAGCTAGTTACTAAAATCCATATCCACTTTAAAAGAGCTAATTACAAGTGCTGAAAACTACTAAAAACAAAAGAGACTCTTCAAACCTAAATGATCATTTAACCGCAAAGTTCACAAACAAGAATCTTGTAACATATAGAAAATAGAAAACCAACAATTTTATAAAAAATACACTAGATTTACCTGCTATTAATAAGGCAACTTCCTTGTTAACAAGATTATTTGTAAACCCCAGTAATCCAAAGGATGGATGAACTCAATAAAAACCACAAGGAAATGGATCAGCTAAGTATAATCCTAAACATACACAAACATCAGATGCAAACGAAATGACTTGTTTTGCAACAACACTCAACTACACTTCTCAAGATCAGCCATAAATATCAACAAACACATTAAAGTTCAATCCTTTCAGAAAAGATCAGTAACTGTTTTTAAGATACTTCCCAATCTCAGCAGGAACTTTCCAACGTGTCCAAGCACTTTGACTGTGTCTCACTTTACTTCAAATCCGAACTATATGTTCTTGTATCTGAATAATCAACAACAACCTGAATCTCTCGCCCCTCGGTAAAAGATGATTTTTGCTGTGTTGAATTATTATCACATACAAGAGAGGATGAATCATTTTCAATTTGCATAACAAGGGTAGTTTTTGCAGAGTTTTCAACTGGGAGATTCGCAGAATTATCAACTGAAGGAGCAATTGACACCATTTGAACTGGATGATTATTGTTCTTCTTCTCATGCTTCTGATAGATACTTCCAGCCTCTGCATATGCCATGGACATGGGTTCATCACAAACACCATGCAAAGGCTGAAGAGGCACATCCTGGAATAAATGAACTTCATCCTTTAAACTTTTAATCCAGTGGGAGGGACTAGAACTTAGATCAATGTATATATTAATGCCATCTTTCGACTCAGTGAAAAACTGGAAAGAAGGCAATTGACCATGAGATTCTTTTGTTGGTATATGACTTTCATCATTTAGATGCACATCATCAATCACGGTTGAACAAAGCACAGCATCACTATCAGCAGATACAGAAGATGGTAAATCAGCTGCTCTCGTTACCAAAGTGGAGCAGATAAGACCATCCTTACTTCTGCCTATGTCAAAAATATCAGTGGCCTGGCTCAAACAAAGAAAGAAAAAAGTAAGACCATAATATAAGCACTCATTAAACTTTAAGTAAGGCTAAGTTTGTTATTTCCTACCATATCAGAAGGTAAAGCATCCATACATCTTGTCCGAACAGGTAATATAGTTGGAAAACACATCATTTCAGTTGTTTTTCCAACAAAAGAATTGTCTGGTCCACAATCTTCGCCATTTGAAATTTGTAAACTTGTTTTGTCACCTATTATTGCATAAAATAAAAATATCAGGTTTGGCAGGGTAGATAACTTTTAAGCTGCTATGTCTCAGAGACAAATTCCAAAACAGTAAATACCATCATTTGTAGCTTCCAAACAGTTGGATCGTCTTTCAGATTGTAAACCTATTTGCTTTGAAGCTGAATTTGTTTCTCTCCCATCACCATGCCTGCTCCTTGCAAGTTGTGGGTGTAGATTCTTTTCCTGCGTGATTAACTAAAACAGTCAAAGATACAAGGAGATTTCTTTTCTTTCAATGATAAGAGAAAATGACAGTCAGTTTCATTGCTCAGTGGCAAAGGAGCTTTATAATCTGTCAGCCAATGATAATACGTAAGTAAACATAGATTTATGAGTGCCATAAATGGTCCCACACCAACTTTGTCATGAAACAAAAACATTTCAAATTTCAACCCCTCTGTATATGTTTAATACATTAAAGATCAACAGAAAATAAATCACATTCTGTAAGTAACCATTTGCATAAAAATAAATATATTTTTAAAAATTTCCATCGTGCCAAGCATGTGCTATTAAATTAGAAATATGAAAATCACATGATGAAATTCTCGCCAGTAGCAACCAACAAAAAACATTTTATACTGTATGTGCATCCAATCCTCAAATTTGTTTGCAAACATCGCGCCAACAGCATACAAACGGAATTAAAACAATATAAAGTAGGCATTGTAATATTGGTCCTTAAAAATACATAAAAGTCAAACGTTTTATTAAGAGTGAGAGTGAAAAGCCCACTCACGAACAAGTACAAACAACTATATATATATATATATTTATATATATTTATATATATTTATATATACCACAGAATGATAATTTTTGTTGACCAGTTTTTATTTATGAAGAAAACTAATTTTTGGAGCCAGTACACTACAAGAAAAAACCCCATAGGACACATCTTTCTATCACATCACACAGTCCTTCGTTTAGGAACAAAAATAAGAATGCCATAAGAATATCAAATTTACCTTAAAGAAGGAGAAAAGATATCGAGCCAAATGAGGGGTTGGTCCAATTGCAGAAAGACCATATTTCTTGCACAAGTTTTGCAGTTCTTTCCGTGAAAGCTTACTGTATGGGTTTCTGTGCTTATTTCTCATTTGTCTAAGGTCTATCAAATAAACCATAAAATAAAATAGATTACCAAATAAAACACAGAAGTTATTTCCAAACAAGTAATGGCATAGTAAAATCTTTTTTTTTTTTGAGAGAGAATATCTTCCATAAAGCCGGAAAAAATAATAGTGCAAGCATTGCCAGTTCTCAAGCTCTCAGACCAATATGAATAACTCTACAAACTATTGGATATTTCTGATAAAACCAGGAGGGTCAACCACTATTACATGCCCTCAGCCAAAAAAAAAATGACATGACATAAGCTAGCACTAGGGAAAACCATTTAATCAGATGATTCAGATGATCCAACGGATGGCAATTAAGGCTGATGATTCAAACGATTCAATGGATCATATTGTTGACATCTTGCTTTGAAAAATTAGAAGATATTTAGTTTTTTTATCAACAGTTTTGTTGATGAAAGGTTTAGCTTGGGTGTGTTAAATGGCTTTCTCCTTCACTTCAAAGAGTACCAGAGCTCTAAGGTCGGAATTGGGAAATTTGACGAGCCCATATCCTTTTCCCGCTGTTTCTTTACCTCCATATCCACAGCCCACTGCTTCTAACTGTGTTCTGACCTCTATTGCGTAAAAGCAAACCTTAGCCAAAGAAAACTATAGGGCCTAAACTAACTCCATTAGCACTTAGTGAAACCTCCTGACGAAAGATATGCCCAAACACTATATTACATTCAAAGAGCCAACATCAAATTAATAACGAGTATGGCCAATATTAACAGGTATCAGATTCAAAATTAAAAAAATCCGTCAAAAAAATGAGCTAGCCTGATCGTCTCAGAACGCATTCAGAACAAAGTTAATTATACCAACACCAAGCTCGGAATCTGATAATATTCACCCAAACACTACATTACCTGATCAACAACACAACGTCAACCATTTGCAAAATAATTGAGAATCCAAGTTTCACAATTCTAATTCTGTACCCTTATCCAAACACGGATTGAATTCAAATATGTTTCTCCAAAGCAAACACCAGATGTCTTTCCACACACTATCAAGGAAATACTTCGCATAATTCCGCCAAACAAACAAATGAGTTCTTCAACCTAACCGTCTCGTCCACGAAAGGACAACGACAACGCAAAAAATGCATCCACAATTAGAAAATTATACCGATGCGAAGCTAAGAATCAACCGTATTACGGAATCCGGCGCCGATTTCCGGCCGATCAACCGCCGTAAGACCGGCGGCAGCGGAAAAAGGTGGAAACTTTGTTCGCCCTGTTCACCTCTGTCACCGAATTTTCGCTTCAGCCATTTTCTAGGGTGACGGGAAGCACGACGTGCAGTATCCATACGTGAGTCGGATATACATTGGACGTAGTTTTCAAGGGGGACATAAACTGGAACGGTCACGGTCAAGGTTTTTCAGATAAGACTGGCCAATTTTATTTATTGCATTATTTAATTGTTATTCTTTTTAGGGGTGGGGTAAGAAAACATTATCTCGGACCATATTTTTTTATTTCTTTTCCTCAAGTTCTTCTATAATATTTTTTCCAAGGCTATTTTAATTACATTTAACATATGAAAAATTATCATCACAAGAAAATTCAACTCCTAAATATATTTTTTACAAAATTAAACAATATGTAAACATTTTTATTTTTCTTGAATTAATCAGCCCAAGTTTAAACATCTAACTCGTATTATTCAATGACCGATCAAATACAATGGAGCAAGTCCACTTATAAGGCTCACGCTTTAGAAGGAAGCTTGTGAAAGATCAAAATATACACTAGTTAAAAAAATCTCTCAAAATATTCAAAAGAAATATTTTGGATTTTAACATTACAACAAAAAATATTCCTTGCAAAGCTCCTCTTGCGGCCTTGCCTCCTCAGAGCCTTGCTTTGTTACCGGAAAAGAGTCTCGTCGTCGTTGCTGAAGTAGGAAGGGGGGAGCTGCTTGGAGCCAGCTTGCTGTCATAGAGTCCAAAGCCCCACTTGTCAGAGCTCAATCACCTCATAGGAGAAGCTATTCCCCCCATCTTGATGTTTACTAATTATTTTGCCGAGGAGGGGGACGTCGGAATGCTGTTGTACTTTTACTTCCTGCTGGTCCTCATTGCACAATCACGAAGTCCGAGTCCCCACGCCTTCCTACTACCTGGTCAGACCGGGATCGTTCGAGGCCATTGCCACTTCCTTGCTGGAGTTCTATCCCAAGCTCAATTGGAGTAGAGGCTCGTCGAGGATACACGAAGTAGCCAAAGATATGCCCTAAGCCAACTCACTACGTACTGCATTGCCCCGCTGACGTGGTGCCGCTCCCTTTGGAGCTTTGCTGCCTCCTAGCTGGAGCGGACCTACTTGGAAGGAGAAGCTTTCTACCTTCAGTTACTGTTCAGACGACTGCACTGGAGGCTGGAGCTAGCTTTGCCATCCTTTGCCGACACAGTTGCCAGAGAAAATCGAGTCGAAGCGAAGGCAAGGAGCTAGTCCACCCACGTCGTGCACGCATTCCTAGGGCCTATCAACTCTCGTCACCCAGATCACCAACGTACTGCCTCAAAATTTCAACTTCAAATTTCGATGCATAATATTCAAGACTTAGCTTACACATTTACTCGTTTAAATGGTCGTGTATCCTTTGCAATTAGGAGTAGGTTCAATCACCTGTGACATGACAATTATATATTTCATATATGTTTGACTCGCTCTTACGTGCTTAATAAATTTAGTTATTATTATTTAAAAAAGTTATTGTATTTTTAGTGATTTTATTAGTTTTAGTGATTATGATTTTTATTTAGAAATTATTATTTTTTGTAGTTTCATTACATTATTAATTTAATTTTAATCCATCTTTAATAATTATAGGAGATTAGAACAGAAAAAGTTGAGAAGAAAGTGCGAAGAATAAAAAAAATAATTTAATTGAGAAAAGACTTAATTCCATCAATTGAGGACAAATGACCCTGGCTAGTTAATTTGAACAATAATTTAAGAGCTGGAAATTGAAAAGAACCACAATTAGTCAAATCTGGAGCTGTGGGACTTGAATTTAGAAACATGTAAAAGTGGAACCGTGCTTTCTTGAGCGCCACAATTTCGTGTGTATAAAAAAATTAAAAAAATCCCAATTTTATAAAGCGACTTGTATAAAGAAAATTAAAATATTTTTAACTATAAAAATGTTAGTCATGTATGAAATTAGATATCTTTTTCTCTTCCTTTCTCTTTTCTTTGGAGGCTAATTTTTAGGTTTATTGATTTTTCAAAAGTGGATTAAAAGAATGAGATTGACGATTCAAAGAAAAACTAATTTAAAAAGATTTTTTTTATCTCATTTGGGCATTATTGTTTAATTATTATGAGTTATTCAAGTATTTTTTATTTTATGATTTTATTTTTTATTTTATAAATAAAATTTTACTATGCTAGAGATGAAATGAACCTTAAACCAATGATTTATTAATTATTTTGATTGGATTTTAATTACTATTTTAATGAACCTTAAATCCCAACATCAGACTCAACATACTCAAATTATCAATTCATACATAATTATACAATCCCGTCACAGGAATAGTCACAATATCATTTTTTTAAAACACATCATGTTAATCAATATAGGTATATCTAGTGTCATCGGCGATGACGGCGATGATGGCAACAACAAACGGTGATTGACAGTTGGCTAGGGCTCGACCTGAGCGGTAAGGATTTGAACTAAAATCGTGGCCAAAATTCAACAAAGATCGGTGAGTGCTGTCCAGCACTAAAACTCGGCCGGTAGTAAATCACTACTGCCGCCGAACACACTAGGAAGGGAAAGAAGATGTCGGCAGTCACGACAAAGGTGTAGAGGGCAGCGGGACCAAGCTAGCCTGGCTGAGAAAATGGCTTGCGGAGTAGCTATTCCTATGGTTAGCCGGTGACGATTGTGTTTCTCTTGCAAAGAGGAGGAAAGGTTCGAGAAGGCAGCTAGGCGCGACCTAGGGTCGGAGGAGATGGGAGTGACGAGACCTCAGCCAGGTGTGTCTGGTTAGTAGTGATAATGGCAGGGTGGCCGGAGATGTTGGTTGATGGCGGCGACACCGGCCGTAGTGAAAGGGGTGAATTGCAGTGAGAGGAGGGCGACGTGGTGCACATTGTCGGGGCGAGAGAAGAAAATGATCGGTTAGGAGAGAAAATAAAATGATGGCAGTTTTATAATTAAAATTTGACTCATTTTCAAATCAAAAGTAAATCCCAAAAAATACAAAATAAAATTTAATAAAATACGATACACCTAATAATCATCTAATGACATGTCCTAACTCTACCAACCCACCCAAAATACTAAATGACACTCCCTAATGTAGTAAACAACCTAAAATTAATTCTATGGTCCACTATATAAAATAAAAATAATTTTAAAAATAAATTAACATATTGCCATATATTCTAATGACTCAATTTTTTTGTTGTGCTACTAACATATTATTATATACTTGGGTCTATGTGACCACGCATGACTCATATACGTGGCCAGCCTTGGCTTAGCACATTTGTTCTTAAGTTGATTTGAATCAAATTGACGATTGAACCGACTGTTTCATAAGTATGTTTGGACAGATTTATCCGGCCACGTGGATATTTTTTAAAATTTTGTATTTATCCGATTAAGTGGATATTTTCTAAAATATGTATATAGATATTTTCTAAGATCTTCGTACTTATCCGCTGATGACATAATGCCTCAAAGAAGAAGTCTCGCTTGTTCCACAACTGCCGGAGGAAGAATTGCCAGAAGAAGAGGTAGACGCTGTTTCAAAACTGCCAGAGGAAATCTCTCCTCCAGGGGTTATCCCACTTCTATAAAAAGCCCGGTGATGTTGTTGAAGGGGGGGGCTCGTTGCATTCAAAAAAAAAAGTGTGAAGAAAGAAGCGAAGCAGTCAAAAGAAGAAGGAAGGGGAGGAGCCCCTCGCCAGAGATCCATCTCCGGCGACCCC
>JAVDBV010060260.1:0-11179 GCA_032619315.1 Piper longum
CATGCCCGAGTCCGCCAGCCACATCCATGTCCATGTTCATGTCCATAAGCCTACCCAACCCAGCCCATTTCCAGTTAACCCAGACCGGGTTGGTTCAGCTCCTATGGTTTGGTCTGGTTCAGCTTGGTTCAGTCCGGTTCAGCTCACTTTGGACCGTTTTCATCCATTCTTCCTCCGTTTTCGGTAATTCAAAAACTTCTATATTAGTTTAGATGCATATTCACATTGTTTAACATGATTAAATGTTCTGATGAATTTTTTTAAGTATTATTTTATTTAGTTAAATATGTATTTATTTATTAATATTTATTTATTTATTCATATTTATTTATTTTTATTGATATGTTTATCATATAAGATGAATGTTCACAAGAATATTTGTTATTATGAATATTATATTTACTTATGAATATCAGTCTTATTATGGTCACTAAAATTTATTTATTTATTTATTTATTATGGTCACATGATATGTGCATGTTATTATTTCTTTATATTTAATTATGTATTCTTTTATTGCATGACTATGATATTATTAATATTTATTATTAATGAGTATTAATTAATTAATTATTTATTTATTTATTGAATTATTATATATTTACTAACAAGAGTGTATATTGATACTTACTCGTGTTTATGTTAATATTTATATAATATAATTATATTATTATTTTATAATTAGAGTATTGTTTATGTTTATGTACTCACTATTTATCTAATTATATGTGAATACATTTATTTGTTCATTTATTTACTTATTAGTTATATTATGTCTCGATTGCGTGCCACATGTTTAGCTATAGGTTTCTTAGTATTATTTTCTTGTTATGATGTGTTGATGATATGTGCACACACCACGAGCATGCATCATATAGAGACATTAGTTTGTTACTTAGCAATGGGTTTCGATGTAGGCTTTGGAGTCTGAGCTCACCGCAGATGTGCAGATACTCTTGGAGCTTGGACCATAGGTCCGTTGGACTCTCTCCCTCTCTGCTTGACACCTTGTGTGTAGAGTTTGATCGTATTTTATACGTAGGACGGCATCGGTGGAGTTTTATCGGATCCCTCCGATGTCGGGCCATTTAGCCGTGTTTTCTATGCAAGTTTATTAAAACTACAAGGATGAGATCCCTTGTTGGTTTTCAAACTTTAGCTCCAGAAATTTATTATACAAGCCTCATCCCTAAGCTTGTTATATAAGTACGCGATGTCTTACGGATTTCACAAATAAGAGAATGAGTGGTACGGAGATATGTATGGACCGTGCTAGTACTCCTTCTAACCATGTGGTAGTGCGGTGTATGTGGCACTAACTTAATTGTTCCTTTTCCCACTCGACTACAGTGGCGGGTGATATGGAAGGTGTGAGGGCGTAAGCGTTGTATGTATGTATGATTATGAATATGAGCCGTGCATGCGAGCTGGCATTTGTTAAGTATGTTTGCTTACTGCCCGGTGTGAGGCATTCTTGAAGTTTGATAAGTTTTCGTGGGTAATGGACTACCCATTTGCGAGATTGTATTAGTTATTTTTCAGACCAGTAACATTCGTAACTGGCGGTTTTCATATAATATATGTAGGTCATGCAAATCCTGAGTCAACTTTGGTGGGAGGACAGATAAATGCTACACACACCTGAGCTCAACCCATTATTTGCTTTCTTGCATTTATTTATTTTGATGTGTTTTGATATTTATTTCGCAATGTCTTCCATTCTCATGACACCAAGAGGGTTATTTCGATCTAGTATATTTATCGAGTCTCACTAACTAATAATATTAAACATGACTCGACTCGAACGTAACATTTCTGATTCGGTTCTTATGTGAACCGAAATCGGGGTGTTACAGTTTTGCTAACCCAAACTCAACACTGCGGATCAACTCTCGGAGTCTCGAGATGAAAGATGTTAATCGCTATGGAAGGATGATTGTACAAAAATATACCTAACATGCTACTACATCAATGACATGTCAACTAAGTTACACAACAAAATAATTACGATAAAGTCGATAAAGTCCCCTAAAAGTGCAATTAAGGGACACCCTGTCAAATCAACATGTACAAGTACATAAATTGTAACACCCTGATCACTTAAGAACCAAACCAGAAATGTTATGATCAAATCGAGTCATGTTTAAAGCTATTGGTCGGTACGACTCGATTGATCAAATAGATTGAAATAACCCTCTTGGTGTCATGAGAATAGAAGACATTGTCAAATAAACATCAAAATACATCAAATATAAATAAATGCAAAAAAGTAAATATTGGGTTGAGCTCAAGTGTGTGTAACGTTTATCTATCCTCCCACAAAAGTCGACTCACGATTTGCATAACCTATATATATTATATGAAAACCGTTAGTAACGAATGTTACTGGTCCGAAAAATAACTAATACAATCTGGCAAATGGGTATTCCATTACCCACGAAAACTTATCAAACTTCAAGAATGCCTCACACCGGGCAGGAAGCAAACATACTTAACAAATGCCGGCTCACATGCACGGCTCATAATCATAATCATACATACATACAGCGCTTACGCCCTCACACCTTCTATATCACCCGCCACTGTACTCAAGTGGAAAAAGGAACAATAAAGTTAGAGCGACATATTCCGGAAATGCATTGCATTACGCAGTACCATCATACACCCGTACTACCTCATGGTTTGAAGAAATACTGGCACAGTCCATACATATCTCTGTACCACTCATTCTCTTATTCGTGAAATCCATAAAACAACACGTACTTATATAATAGGCTTAGGGATGATGCTTATATAATAAATTTCTGGAGCTAAAGTTCAAAAACTAACAAGGTATCTCATCCTCATAGTTTTATTAAACAAGTGTAAAAATGCGGCTAAATGGCCGGACATCGGAGGGATCCAATAAAACACCGCCGATGACGTCCTACGTTTAAAACATGATTAAATTATATATGCAAGGAGTCTAGAAGAGAAGGAGAGTCCTACGGACCTTTGGTCCAAGCTCCAAGCGTATATGCACATCTACGGCAAGCTCGGACTCCGAAGCCTACATTGGAACCCACTTCTAAGTATGCCAAGTAAAATACTAATGTCTCTACATGGTGCATGCTCGAGGTGTATGCTCATATCATCAATACATCACAACAAAGAAAACAATACTAACCAACTTATAAATAAACATGTGGCACGTAAATCGAGACACCGTAATAATTAATAATAAATAGATAAATTAACAAAGAAAATACATTTCTAGATAATTAGATAAATAATAAGTACATAAACATGAACAATACTCTAATCATAAAATAATAATATAATAATACTATATAAATATACAGGTAAACACGAGTAATTATCAATATATCCTCCTGTTAGTAAAAATATAAATAAATAAATAAATCTATTATAATTCAATAAATAAATAAAGAAACAAAAAAATAGTTAATACTAATTAAGAATGACTATTAATAATATCATAGTCATACAACACACCAATACAGAATTAAATATAAATAAATAATGACATACACATCATGAACAAATAAATAATATATATATATATATATATATATATATGCAATTTAGTATACATAATAAGACAAATATTCAGAAGTAAATATAATGTTACTAATAACAAATAATTATGTAACATTCATCATATATGATAAACATATAAATAAATATAAATAAATAGTAATGAATAAATAATTAAATAATTAAACAAAACCATAAATAAAGAAAAACCATCATAACATCCAATCATGCTAAATCATGTGAATATGCATATAAACTAATATAGAACTTCTCGAGTTACTGAAAACGGTGTAAGAACAGACGAAAACGGTTAAAAAATGAGCTGAACCAAACCGAACCAAATTGAACCAGACCGAATCAAGCTAAACCAGACCAATCCGAATGGACTGAGCTAACCCGGACTGGAAAATTGGTTGGGTTGGCTGGGCGGACCCGGACAGGATAGACGGACTCGGACATGGATATGGGCTCGCGGACCATGAACTGGGTAAACGGGCTGTTGGGATCGACAGAGTCGTGGCCGTTGGGATTGACAGAGTCGCGGACATGGTCGTGGGCAAGCGGACATGGTCGTGGCCGTTGCCGTTGCCGGAAAACTCCAATGGCTGAACGGCAGAGGCAGCCGGCGGTTGGGATCGACAGCCCACGTGACGAGGAGTATGTTGGTGGTGGTGGTTGGTGGAGTCCGGCCACTGGCTGGCTGAAAACAGCCGGAAAGAGAGCGGTGTCGGCGCCGGGTGCGGAGACGTTATCGGCGGTGATCGTGGCAGTGGTGATCGTTGTAGGTTATCTCAAAATGTAGATCTAGGTGAGGGGAAGCTGCGTGGATGGTCGGATTGGCCAGTGGTACCTCGCCGGCGCCGAAAAACAGCAAAAAAGGGTGGCGACGGTGGTGGAAAATCGTCTGAGAAAACGTCGTTGCCGATGGTAATGGCGGTGGCGTCGGTGGCGATCGTGGGTACGGACAGGTAGCCGGTTGTGAGGTGGTCACGGTCGTACCAATCCGGTGGCCAGTGGCGAGCCGGAGGCTCACCGGCGGCAAGTCGAAGTGGTGGTGGCGTAAAGGTGGAAAATTCCAAAATCATTAAACTCTAGAAATCAATGGGTGAAGATAAAGATGAGTGGATGGCTCAGATCTTGCCACGTGGCATGATCCGGTCATCCAAATACTCGTGACATAGTGGGACCTACATATGGGTATATGAATTATAGATATGGACGGAAAGTTTGGATCCAGACCGTCCGAACTCAAACTAACTCGAATCCTAAAATTGACTCTGTAGGCGGGAATTAAGGAAATAAGGTTAAATGGGCCTCGAAAGATGGGCCCACAGGGGCACAATCGAGTGATCTGAAATTCCTATGCTGCATGCAAATGATGTACTAATAAATCCCAAACGGATACTAAACGATACAACGGCCTAAATCTAGGCTTAAAATCATGTCTAACATATACAAACAAATCGGTATACCTCATACACTGATAACTCGTAATCTTATTATCTGTATGTTTGGCATAATCAGCCACTATAACATGCTCATAATTTGAAAATTAGTCTGGTTCAGGCTCGTTAGAACCAACGTGATATAGACTCTAATAGGGCAAACTAAAATCGGGTAAAACCCTAACCCGAAAATGGGGTTTTACATAAATAATTAATAAATTACTCACACTATAAATTCATTCAACTACATAATTCATTTATATATTAAGTCTCGACTAAACTTCTCATTTTCCTTCATCTTACCTAGCTGAACTGCGTCTTGACCCAACTATGGATTCTATTCACATTTCGGCCTTGACTTACTTGTTGTACTTATTCAATGTCTAAACATGTCATCGTTAGCAATCTTTCTACTATAGCATACATTATATCACACCACATCATCATATATTGTATTTCATTACATCATCTTCAAAATATTAACCATGCTATGATCTGACAAGTGTGTATGTAAGAGATGTCACTGCTCCTCCATCCAGGATGGGTCATCCTACTCATGATCATCACCTACATATATTATAAAACATGTCAGTAACGAGTGTTAATGGTCCAAAAATATAACTAATATCAAACAGGCTATAAGAGCAAACTCTCATATGAAAGAAAGCATTCATATACTTCTTGTGAACTCTCTAAATGGCACCTATTGAGAAGCCACTAGGTTGCAGACCCGGTAGCATCCTGAACTAACTGATCAGCTATTGCTGATGCCTCTCTCGACATTTTCTCATTTCATTTTCTGGTCCCTCGGCACTACTAGTATATGCTAAGCCCTCTCCTTACCTCCATAATTCTCCTCGCCTTGAGCACGAAGACCGAGTACTCTGAAATAGTTGCCTTAGTACCCTTTGAACCACAAGTCCAGACATATGTTGTACTAAAAAGTACTCGTAAACCTGCATGTTCTCCTGGTGTGAGGAAATCAAACATAGAGTTATCAGAATTCCTCGGGAATGGAACAACCCAGTCACTAATCTAGAGCCCGCTTTGCCTTGCACGTGCACCCGCTCTTTGTACATGCGAATTGGTTTTCCCATCTCTCATCTCGCTGAAAACTCTATAAAACTAAATATAGGTCTGGGAAGGGATTTATAGAATAGGCTCGAAGGCAACTTGTGGTGGATTTTTTTTTGAGAAATATACTCGAGGGATCTCATCCTCGAAGGTTATTAATTTTGAAAATCTATCAATTAAATTACCTAGGTTAAGTGGGATTCAATTAAAAGTCACTCAACTCGTCTTGAATGTAATAAAACAATACACAATAGAACAGAGCATAAAATAGGAAACGAGTCCTAAATGGACTTGGCAGAAGCTCAAATCGTATCTATGTGCCTAAGCAGTGAGCTCCTACTACGTATCTACACAACAAGACTAAATAATAATGTCCAGTATAATGCATGGGCAATATCTATGTACATGCATTTAAACTCTAATTTAGTATTATCATCCATTAACATACATTTGAATGTAAACCTATTTACAATCACAGCAAAATCATAAAACAATTCATTATCAAATAAATTTGGATAAAATCATATACCTAATTGTCTGTCATGCAGCGACGGTGACAAGGTTGTGGCCAGCTCGAGTGAGGATCGTGGGGTAGAGAGAAGGGAAAAAAAGAAGAAGGAAGTTGGGTGACGAGGATGGTGGTGACTTGATGATGACAGTGTCGGAGGTTTGGAATAAATAGATATTAGTGGGAAGAAATCGAGTGGTCAGTGAAGAAAATGAGTGGTCAGGGAGAAAAACGAATGGCTGATGAGAAAAATGAATGGTCAGGGAGAAAAACAAATAGGCGGGGAGAAAAATGGGTGGTCGCCTCATAATTAAAACTTGACTCGACTCTAACTCTAGAAAAATAATACTAACTCATAATAATTCTAAAAAAATCCAAAAAATAGGGGAAAATCCCATAATACACACAAAATTACAATGACATTCTCTATAACTACTAAGCCACCCAAACTGCCCATAACGCATCCTAATGCATTGTTTGGCAAAACAATAATTCTACGATCTAATTAAAATAAAGAAAATTTGGCGTACTCTCATATATTCTGATAACTCATTCTGTTGCTGTCCTATTGACATTATCATCATATACTTGGACACACATGACTCTCATGGGTCATAACAAAAGACCAGCCTCAGCTTGGTATGTGTGTTCTAAAATTGACCTACTGAAAATAACGGTCGAACTGACCTGTTCAGAGTATAAAACCATGACTAGGGTCGCTAGTTTTACTACCATCCCTCATAAAAATTTTGTCCTCAAAAGTTTAAATCAAGGAGGCTCAACTCTCATAGCTATGTGTGCATACTTGTCACTTCTGCTGTATCCTCTAGTACTTGAGCAATTGTGGTTGTGTCCATCCTCACTTCCCAAGGTTGTGCTAAAGTGGACGGGTCTATTGGTGGTGTTATTTGCATTCCTCTCTGATCCAAAGCTGGATGTTCTTATCCTATCATGCTAGGCATTATTCTCCTCTGCTTCAGACCTTTTGTTGCAGTCGCGATGATTGCTGACCACTGTTTCTCTATCCTTGCCCTTGATTCTGGTGGCCTCTTTGCTATTGCAATGGAGTAGCTGGAAGCATTGGTTGTTGTGGTAGTGCCGGAAGGCCTGGCTGTTGGCACTGAAAAGACAAACATTCTACTGCCCGATGTTCTAGTTGACCACATCTAAAACATGCGTATGTACCCGATCTGCATATTCCTCCATGACGGCATCCACGGTCCTAACATGCTCGTTGTCTGTTCTCCTGAACTTGTCCATCAATGGCTCTCATTGTAGCTATATCATCTATCCCATGCCTCTGTTGTGTCCCTGATTTGATTGATATTTTTGAGGGTGTTGTTGTCTCTAATCATAGTCACAGCATGGGCGAGTAGCCAAGATTCGCTCAGCTTAACCTGCTGCTCACACCACATCCCCAAAAGTGGCAAATCCCCTATCACTTAGTGGTAGATGAATCTCATAGTTTAGACTTTCATAAAAGTACTTGACTCTTCGTCGCTCCATTGGTACTAAATTTGGTGCAAATCTTTCCAATTCCCCGAACCGGGCTTTATTTTGTGCCACACCCACGGGTCCTTGTCTAGGTGTATGAAAGTCACTTTCCTTCCTCTTCCTTACATTAGAAGGAAAATATTGTTCATCAAACTCAGCTTTAAATGTGAAGGTTTCCTGCCTGTAAATGTGAAGGTCATGACTGAATACCACTATATTCTAGCCTCATCCTGAAATACTCCCACAATAATATGTACGCGGTCCTCCATTAGACATGCCATACTTCCTAATACGTTAACAGTTGATGAAATCCACAAGAAAGCTTCTTCTGCATTTGTACATCTGCCAACCGTGCAATGGCAACCTCCATTTTGGTTCGATGGCTTCTAACACTGCGACAGCTTCCACTACGATGGCTCCCACTACGGTGGCTTACTGAGCCTGGCTCAATGGGATTTCCGAGCAGCAGCATGGCTCTAGATCGGCTAGACACCGCCTTGCTTTGAACATGCATAGGGCTAGCTCATCTGAGCGAAGGAGACAATGGAGTCCTATTTCGAGCACTTTGACTACTTACCATGATTACCCCTACTCACTTATCCAATACTGAAAATACTGCCACACTACCTACAGGTAAAAAATCTGTAAATCAAAGACAAAAAGGACATAAACAAATACCTGCCAGCTGGATTTGTAGCAATCTTTGCACACACATCAAGTTGTATGAAAATATCATCTAACTGAATCGATCAAGAGTTTGCTCTAATACAAAAACTGTAACACCTCAAATCTTGTTCACGCTCCGGAACCAAATTGGATTGTCACTAGTCCTGGTTAGGTCGGCTCACCCAAACCCAACCCAAGCAGATCTACTCTTGGCGGCTCGAGATGGAAGATGTCTATCGCTATGCATGAATGGATGGACAAAAACACTAGCATGCTACTATATGGATGACATGTCAACTAGTTTACACAACAAAATAATTATGATAAAATCGATAAAACTTTTGAAGAATATGATGGACAAAATTTCCCCAAGAAATGCAAATAAAGGCCACCCTGTCATATCAACATGTATACATATATAAATAATTAATAAAACATTCACACCATAAATTCATTCAACTACATAATTCATTTCTATATTGAGTCTTGATTTAAGTGCTCATTTACCTTCATCTTACCTAACTGAATTGGGTCTTGACCCAACTATGCATTTTATTCACATTTCTCATAAATTCTGACCTTAGACTTACTTATTGTATTTTTTCCGAGCAGCAGCATTTTATTGTATTTATTGTATTTATTCCATGTCTTGGGGTGGATGTTGTTTCCAAAAACATACTCGAGGGATCTCATTCTCAAGGGTTATTAATCCGGAAAAACAATCGATTAAATGAACTGGGATAAGTGGGATCTAGTAAAATGCCACTCAACTCATCCTGCATGTAATAAAACAATACACAATACAGTAGAGCATAAAATAGGAAACAAGTCTTAAACGGACCGAGTAGAAGCTCTAATTGTCTCCACGTGCCTATGCGGCAAGCTCCTACTCTATGCCTACACTCATCATCAATCCATACAAGACAATATCTATTTATATCTATTTAACTCTAATTAATATTATCATCTGTTAAGATGCATTTGAATTTAAACCTATTTACAATCACACCAATATCATAAAACAATTCATTATCAAAGAAAATCGGATGATATTTTATACCTAATTGTCAGTCACACGGCGATGGCGACAAGGTTGTCGCTAGTTCGAGTGAGGATCGTGGGCTAGATAGAAGGGAGAAAAAGAAGAAGGAAGTTGGGTGAGGGGGATGGTGGCGACTGGTGGTTAGCTCGAAATGGATTGTGGGGTAGCAAGAAGGGAGAAAAAGAAGAAGGAAGTTGGGTGACGAGGATGGTGGCAACTGGATGGTGACAGTGTTGGAGGTTTGGAATAAATAGATGTTAGGGGGAAGAAAATGAGTGGTCGGTGAAGAAAATGAGTGGTTGGGGAGAAAAATGAATGGTCAGTGAGAAAAAAAAATGGTCGGGGAGAAAAACGAATGCTCGAGGAGAAAAATGAATGGTCGGGGAGAAAAACGAGTGGTCGTCTCGTAATTAAAACTTGACTAGACTCTCACTATAGAAAAATAATACTAGTTCATAATAATTCTAAAACATTCCAAAAAATAGGTGAAAATCCCATAATACACACAAAATTAAAATGACATGCTCTGTAACTAATAATTCACCAAACTGCCTGTAACGCGTCCTAATGCATTTTTTTGCCTAAAAATAATTCTACAATCTAATTAAAATAAAGAAAATTTGGCATACTATCATATATTCTGATAACTCATACTGTTGTTGTCCTAGTGACGTTATCATTATATACTTGGGCACACATGATTGTCATGGTTCATACACAAGACTGGCCTCAGCTCGGTACATGTGTTCTGAAATTTACCCAACTAAAAATAATGGACAAACCGACTAGTAACCTTGACTCGGGTCACGGGTTTTGCAGCAACCGACGGTTCCAAAGGTAGTGGTTCTGGCTGGAAATCGGCTAGCAAGGGAAGGTCTAGGGTGCTGGGGGCAAGGGTTGGTGGGTAGGAGGTGTTGTCTAAGGCAATAGGCCGGCGGCGGATCAAGTGCTGCCGGTGGCTGAGCATGATAGGGAGGAAGGGTGTAACACCCCAATTTCGGTTCTCTTAAGAACCGGTTCAGAAATGTTACGATCGAGTCGAGACATGTTTAATATTATTAGTCAGTGAGACTCGATCCATTAAATAGATCGAAATAACCCTCTTGGTGTCATAAGAATGGAAGACATTGTTAAATAAACATCAAAATACATCAACTATAAATAAATGTAAGAAAGAAAATCTTTATGTTGAGCTCAAGTATGTGTAGGATTTATCTGTCCTTCCGCCGAAGTCAATACAGGATTTGCGAGACCTACATATATTATAAGAAAACCGTCAGTAACAAATGTTACTGGTCCGAAAAATAACTAATACAATCTGGCAAATGGGTATTCCATTACCCACGAAAACATATGAAACTTCAAGAATGTCTCACACAGGGCAGTAAGCAAACATACTTAAACAAATGTCGG
>JAVDBV010060263.1:0-16860 GCA_032619315.1 Piper longum
GCCTAAAACTATTTCTACGATCACAAAATAATGAATCTAAAATCACCCACTGTATACTCTCATGCATTCTGATAACTCATTCTCTGCTCATTCATCTCATTATCATCACATCCTCGGGTACACATTACCCCTCATACCTCATACATGCGACCGGCATCGACTCGGTACACGTGTTCTGAAATACCCTCAACTCGATCCGACGGCTGAACCGATCGGCTAACGACTATAAAACCGTGACTCGAATCACGGGTTTTACACTTAGACATGATAGAAGTTTGTAGGTAAGGATTTGGTGTAGTGAAGGGGTTGGGATGGAAATAATAACCACAAGGGTGGAAGTAAGGGTGGTGATGGGAGAGAAATAGGGCACCAATAAATCAAATTGCTCTCATAACCAATTGAGAGCCTCTTTGGATAGGCTAGAGTGTAGATATAATATTGTATCTTTTCTATGGAGTGTTCTACTCAAAATCGCTTTGAAAGTGAGTAGAAGAGGATAACTTGAGAAGAATAGGTTCACACATTCCTATTCCCTCTATGGTTATATTATAACTACTCTGATAATTAAGATGAGGGTTAAAACCATTAGGTTGGATAGAAAATGTATAAATATAATTATTATTTATTTTATATTTATGTACAAAGATTTTAAGTTGTGAGACCCATTAAATTACTTCAAATAAAAAGTGTAGCTCATATATGTAAGATGGCCCAATAAAAGAATACATTATTATTACCATTATTAATATATATGAGTCCTACACACATAACTTATACCTTATATAGCTTATATGAGCTAAACCTTTTATTTTCAGCAATTTAAAGTGAGTTCCACAAATTAAAATTTACATAGATAAATAAAACAATAAATGATAAAAGTAATTATAAAATTTCAACACAATCTAATATTTCTAACCTTTTCATCAATATATTTGTAAAAATAATTAATTTCAAAATATCTATTAGCTTGCACAGTTTTTAAAATTTTAAAAATATGTGATAATGATATTAAAAAAAGACAAAATTTTATCAACCTCTTACTCATGCACCTTAATTTTAATGCATATAATATTATTTTATAAAACCCATTAAAAATTTTTAATTAAATATGTAGCTCATATAAGGGATATATATAAGAGGGATGATTCATATAAAACTTTTACTTAGTATATTAATATATTATAATTCTACAACTTTAGCAATTTCTTTTAAAACCCTCAATTTCCCATATGGGTTGTGACCCTTAGCATGTACCATTTCGAGAGAAAAAAAGTGAAAATATCATAAATAATCACGTTTTAATATTTTTTATAACAAATGACTAAAATTTCAAATTTATATATGATACAACCATATCTCAAATTTTTATTTCACATGTAGCCAATTTATATATTTTAAAAATATTTTACTCATAATAATTTTATATTAATATAAATACCCTTAATAATCTAACTTTAATTTTTCTCAAATATAAATTTTTGTGTTTTATATAATAAATAATATTTCATTTTTTAACAAATATTCATAATAAAAATATATTGGATAAAACAAACATTTTAATTTTTAATAAAATGTGATAATTTCAAAATAAAATTTTGAACATCTACAAATATATAATTATTATTTTATTCGTATTTTTGATGGCCTAAAATTTAATTTAATTTTTAATTGTCCAAAATTCAATAAAAAGTATTTTTTTCTTTTTAGCTCATCAATAATATAATTTTATATTCTATTTAATATTAATTAGTTAATTATTTATTTATATGTAAAAAGTTAATAAAAAAATTATAAGTTTTATCTATTATATATTTTGATAGTAGTAAAAATAAATCTTATTGGTATTTTTGTTATTATCTAAAAAAATTATTGGATTTGGACATAACTGATATAAAAATTTTGAAAATGGCTATTTCTAATATAATTTTATAAAATTGGTTATTCTTTTTTAAAAAATTTGAAATGGAACTATTTATGATATTTGTTTTTTTTAAAAAAAAAAATCAAAAGGAGTAGGGTGAAGGTTGGAAATTGAACGGGGGCGAGACATGGGTCAGGACGGAAGGAAACCAAAACGAGGAGGAGATAAGCATCAGATTCGCGTCTTTGGCGCAAATCAGGCCGGACTCCACTCCCCACTCTTAGCCACAATCCATAAAAATGGGTCGCATCCATTAATCCCTCCCTCTCCCGAACCCCAACTCCCCCTGATAGACCAAACACAAACCAGCCAACCCCATCAACAAACCAAAAAAAAAAAAAGAATAAAAGAATAAAAGAAGAAGAAGAGAGTAGCCCTTGATTTCTTCTCTCCAATCCAAGTAATTTGTTGATGAAGTTGTTGTTGTTGTTGTTGTTGTTGTTGTTAATACCCTTGCTTCGATCTGATTTTGTTGCTGTTGTTGTTGTTGTAGTAGTAGTAGTGATAGTGGTACTTGTTGTTGTTATTGGGTTATCTTTTGTGGTTGATGTAAGTGGTATGCATGTGGCCTAACATGATTTGGGTGGTTGCTAGGGTTTTGTTGTTTGGATGGATTGATTGGAGTGGTGAAGGGTAGGTTTTGGGTCGGGCGGTAATGGGGGAGGCAGAGCTGGCAAAGCAGCTTTTGGAGAGTGGGAAGCGGCTGCTCAAGCCGCCGGTGGATGTCGACCCACTCATTGATGCGCTTGATGTGAGATTCCTGCCCTTTTTTTTCGTTTTATCTATGGTATGCTTGTTGTTGTTGTTGTTGTTGTTGTTGAATGCTCTTGTTGTGGGCTTTTGGTTGTTTGCCTTTTTAAGTTGTTAATGGTTTGTTTTGCTTTGTCATGTTGTTTGTTGTTGAGGTTAGCGTTCAACTTCGATTCGCTATTGTCTGATGTTTTAGTTTATTTTGTGTTTGCTTTTATGTACATTGATGCCCGTGATGTGTGGTAACTGCCCTTCTTTATTGCCTTTTGCGTTCCTTTTTCTTTTCGTATGCTTGAAGCGTTCCCAGTGTTGACCTATGTTAGTAAATGCTTGATGGGAGATTCTGCACAGTGGTTCTCGTTGTGGGTTTATGTGTCTCAGGTAAATTTCGATTAGCTATTACTGATGGACGTTCTAGTTGTGTTATTGTGTTGTATTAATTTATTTGCTGTTTATTTTCGTGTGCAATGAATTGTTCTGAATTTTTGCCGAGGTTGGGTGGGGGAGTTTGCTTGTGATTCTTTTACTGCATTATTTATCATGGTTTGCCGAGTTCTATTTTATATGTTCTTTGTGGTTCTTATGCCTGGTTATGTTCTGTTGCTTATTGCTTCACTGGTAGGGTATTGTGGTTTACTTTCTGATTTTCAGTTTTGTTTTTGAGGTTGGCTAGGTTAGTGGCAAGTTGAACTGTGTTTGTTCCTTCTCCTCTAGTGATTGGCTGTACTTTGATCTACTTTTTCATGTTTTCAATGTAAAAAGGGCTTTGTTGCTTGCTCCCGGATAAATAATCAATCTTTGAAGCTGTTTTCGCCTTTCGTTTTTTTTTTTAAACGTGTTTATTGCATTGACTGTGGTTTTCGATGCTACATATCTGTGCAAAATAAATCATCTCTGCCTTTGCTTTTGCTTGCGTAGGAATTTTATTTGTCTGTTTTTTGATCCGTTAACTTGGACAAAATTTCCATGAAATTATCAATTGCCAGCCCAGTGGTAAAAGTGGGCTGGTTAGTTTGTAGTTCTCGCCATCATAGCATTTCCTAATGTTTCTATTTGCCTGCTCATATTTTTACCCTTGATTTATTACATCTCATTTATCTATTCTTTGAATGCATTTCTTTCAATTTTACAAGATTGATATCTTTTGTCCTCATATGTGCTTGAGTAAACTTCTTGACAATGGTGCACCTGGTGATAACGTTGATTTTCGTTATCCCTCTGTATAGCAAGTTGAAAGCTTTCTCTCAAAGGTGGAACAATCTCCAACTACATCAATGTTGGACGCTTTAGAACCTTCAAGGCAGGCTTTGATTGCTGAAGAGCTACTGAGGCATGCAGACAAGGATGTTAAAGTTTCAGTGGCATCTTGCATTAGTGAAGTTACTCGAATCACAGCACCAGATGCTCCATATGATGATGATCAAATGAAGGTTTTAGATATACATTTCCTGTTGAATGATGTAATGTTTTAAAGTGAGTTGTCATTGAGTGTCTAGTTTCTTGTTGCAGGAAATTTTTAATGGGATAGTATCTACATTTGAAGATCTATCTGACATGTCCAGCCGATCTTACCATAGAAGGGTATCAATTCTTGAGACTGTGGCAAAGGTTAGGTCATGTGTGGTGATGTTAGACCTCGAATGTGATGACCTAATTCTGGAGATGTTTCAGCATTTCATCAAATCCATAAGGTCTTTAGCCTTATAATCCATGTCTTTTTCTTTTGTAGTTTTCTTGTATATTTGAGAACTGAGGTATTGGTAAAAATCAAATTTTTTGTGATGCTTTTTTCTACGATCATCTTTGGATTTAATTGTGCAAGTTTGAGAAGGTTGGTAGCTAAAAATTATTACTGGATTTATTTCACCCTAGGGCACAATTGAATAGCTCTATATAATATTGATTATGCATAACCTCTTTGTTACTGTGATTTTATTTGTAGGTGGTCTCCCGCTTGAGGTTATTGATGATTTTGTTTGATATTTTTTATTGAGATTCTGTGAATTTTAAATGGAGATTAGAAAATATATTATTTTAGTTATATCGTTCCTTTGCTGTGTGTACATATTTTGATTCTTGGCTCCATCTACATTTTCCATTCAGAAGCAAACAATATTTTACAATCATGAAGGAGTAGCTCTTTTAAAAAATTAACGGTAACCGTGATAGTGTGGGCACATCATCAGATAGCCATTATGTCTCTGTCACCCAGTGATGGGGCTTGCAAAACACATGCAAATTGAGTTGCCCATTCATGGAAACTTGTTTTCACACTTTTCTTCATTGAACAAATGTTGCATGTATTTTTTTTTTCTTTTTCTTTTTTCACGTGTTAATTTCCTTGTTTTCTGCAAATTAGTGTGCCCATGGATGTTATGGAAATTTGTTCGAATTTTTTTTTTCATGGAGCAAATGCCATACTCCAGACTAGTTTTTGCATGCTAATTGCATGCATCTTCGTCTTTGGTCTCATTTGTAACTTATAAACTGAAAACTTCCAGGGATGACCATCCAGACAATGTATTTACATCTATGCTGACAATTATGACCCTTGTTCTGGAAGAAAGTGAAGAAATAACACCGGAGCTGCTTGATTGCCTTTTAAAAAGTGTAAAAAAGGAAGATGAAGTAAGTTGATTACCTTAATTTTAATTGCTTTGCTAATCCTAATTGTTCTTTTGGGAGTGCAGATTATTATTTTTTTGAACTGTTTGCCACTCGCTAAAATCTACTTGTACGAGTGAATTTTCCCCCCACCTAAGCGTGTTCAGTTATAGGGAAGGCTTCTGAGTAAAAACTTGTTGCTTTGTTTTGATGTGGATTTATGTCATATGTAAGTGTGAAAGCGGTCAATTATTGATACAAAATGGATTATGATGATGATGAAGACGGTGCTGCATTGCTGCTGCTAGTTTTTTGCACCGTAATTGGGGAAATTTTTTTTTTGTATTCTTCATTTGTAAATTATTTATAGATCCTGGTAGCACCTGTGAATCAAATTTTGTTATGCAGAAAGTACGTATAATGTTTTTGCAATAAAGAAAATGGTTCAATGAAGTTTTCTTTTTTCTTTTTTTTTTTGGTACAATCCTATGCATCTTCAATATCATTTATGTTGGTGGCTATTTAGGGTGTTTCTTCAATTGCACAAAAACTGGGTGCAAAAGTTATTGCCAGCTGTTCTGAAAGGATCAGACCTTACGTGTTACAAGATGTAAAATCGAAGAGGATTTCTTTGGATAAATACGATAGAGTAGTCGCTTCTCTATGTCATGAAACATCTGATGCTCTGGAGCAGAATGGTTTTAGTGTTCATGACAAAGTAAGTTTGTATTTTTACTTGAGGGGTGTATTTGCCGTCATCCTCATGGTTGGCACCTAATGCCTATTTTGCAATCTGGCAAGTTTAGGGCCTTAATTGTTATTATCAATCACTTACGATTTTCCTAGATTTAATTTGTTTTTTACGTTAAAATTTTCAGGTTGATATTCTGAGGGCTGACGGCAACAGGTCAATGCATGTGAGTTACTCGTCTAGTATTAAATGTTGTCAAGTGTATTTCTTAGAATTGCTGGATGTTTGATTTTAGCAACGATCAAACAGTTATCCTTTTTTATGTGCAGGATACTGAAAAGGTTGGGGGTCCTGGTACGCTTGGATCCAACAATGGTACGCTTTTGCCTTGGAATAAGAAACTATGAGATAATTAGAAAGGTAATTATTTCTCCTAATTGTAGTAACACCTACTTAACTTCTATTCACGTAGTTATAGCGGAAGGTGGTCAGACACCTAAAACAAGGGGCCGTAAACGCAAGACTGCGCCTTCTACAGATGCAACTGACCATCCGCAAATAGATAGCAAGAAAGATACTGTTAATTCCTTTGGGCAGAAAGATGCTGACTCTATGCCTGGATCACCAAGTGCTAAAAATAGAGCAGCACCATCGGGACATGAAACAAAATTAGATGATGTTTCACCTTCTAAGTTAAATCACAAAAATGCATCTAAGTTTGACTTACAATCCAATTATTCAACCCGTCCTAAAAGGGGTCGCCCTCCTAAGAGGTTATCAAATGTTCCAGTGCCAAAGGAAGAAAATAAAATAAGGGTCTCTGGGACATCAGAGGACACAACCCTAAAAGTAAGCCGTCCATCTGTGAAGGAAGGTAGAAGAAGAAAAAGCAGGGGTGCACCTATTAACACAGAAGTGAGTATTCTTTCCATTGTAGAATTGGATGTTTTAGCTAATCAGAACTTGCTATAAATTTACTTGTTATTGAAATTTAATAATATATTATACATTTTTTTGAAGAAAATGAGTTCGCAAGAAAAGGTCACAAAACTGGATGCCCATAAATCAATGCCAAAAACTACGCCAAATAGAATACGTATGAGTGATAAGGTAATGTCCTTTGATAAAATTGTTGTGTGCTTGTCTGCTTTAATTGTTTTTTCAATTTTTTTTGGTTATACAAGGAATATGCCATATACACATGATTGGTGGTCTTTTAAAATTTATTGAACTCTTCAGTTCCTTTTCTATAGTAAATACCAATCTTCATTTCATAAACTATTAATGGTTCTTTGTTTTCTGGAAACTATTCCTAATGAAATATTTTTTTATCGATTATTGAATGGAAATAATGTCATTGAAGCATCTGATATGTAAACTTGGTCGTATGGTTTATATGCCAGGTATTATGTGTCTTAAAGTTCTTAGGTATTGCTGAAGAGTTTTTATTTACTTTATCATTCTTTAATATTGAATAGAAAGAAAATATGTTAGTTTGTTTTGGATAATTTTTGTCATCAATATCATACAGTTGTTTTTAATGATATGGACAACTTGTTTGGATCTAGTCTTCGTTATGAATTGTTGCTTTACTGTTGAATCTAGTTCTGTTACACTTGAATTTGTCAAGCGTGGTTCATTTTAGATGTCTTGCATTTTTTTTAGTTTCTGTTTTACTTGTTGATGTTTCAGGATTGTCACTCCACTTTTTCCTTTCTGGGTTTCAATCAAATGGCATTTTTTTTCATTCTATTTATTAAAATTATCAACGTCTGCTGCTTAATAATAATTTCAGTACTTTCTTCAGCAGATCAATGAAGTGGCATTAGATGAGACCCTTGTTGGATCCAAAATTGAAGTTTACTGGCCAGATGATGAAATGTAAGGGCAGATATTCCTTTCTGGGTAAATCTTATTGTTCACGGCATAATAGTTATTCCTTCTTAAATTTAAATGGTCATTTATACCATTTTTTTAAGGTGCTTAGCTATTTGGTTTTCATAGAAATAAACTTTTGCTTTCACGGTGATACCCTCGTTGGTGGAATTTATGTGCACTTGATATATATGTTGGTAATATCGACACGCATTTAAAGACTCAATCATCTATGGTTCTCATTTATTTCTTAAAATTTCTTATGCAGGTATTATCAAGGGGTAGTGGATTCGTTTGATCCAATAAAAAAGAAACACAGAGTATGTTACCATCTATACTTTTGTGGGAAATTTTAAATTTATTGTAAAGGGGCGCAACTCCTAATTAGGTGTCTCTTTGTGCCTGCCACTATAGACAATGTTTTACAGGAAATTTTAAATTTATTGTAAATTGGCACAACTCCTAATTAGGTGTCTCTTTGTGTATGCTACTCTATAGACAATGTTTTACAGATAAGTATCTCTAATTGACATTTTGATGTGGACAAATATAGTATTCTTTCTTTTCTGATTTACCTTCCCTTTTGCTTACATTGTTCTTATCTTAGCACATGAAATTTGTAAAATTTTCAGTTATTGCATTCTTCTGTTATTTATCACAAGCATTTTTTGTAAGATTATCTTTTTTGTTTCCAGATATTGTACGCAGATGGTGATGAGGAGATATTACGCCTTAAGAAGGAGAACTGGCGGTTTATTGATGGTGGCAGTGCTTCTGATAGGGTATTCTTGTAGCTTCTTAATGTCTGTAGTATTTTAAGATGCACATATTTATCATGGGTATCATGGTTTTTTTCCCAGGAGCATGTAACTCCAAAGGGTGATGGATTGTCTGAATTGTAAGTATCTAAAATAGATTTCTAAACATAGGTGTTGCGTTTTTCTTTAAATGGTATCTTTTGGTTGATGTTGATATGCTTGAAGCATTTGTTTTTATTTGCTGTATGTTCATCTATACTGTTGAATATGTCTTCTATTCTAGCTTGCTACATGTTTTGATATATGTGTTCGAACTAAGGTTTGCAATGTAAATCTAGACGAGGGTGCATTTATCATTATTAAAATGAGTTAAAATATGAAATTTGCAACTTGGAATATAGTCTTTTATTTAAAAAAATTGAAACATCTTTGAGAGATTTAGAAAAATCTGGAGGAGATTTATTCTTGGAAGTGTTCACAAGATGAGTCCAAGATCGAAAGAGGATAATCTTTGTTCAGAAATTTGGCATTATTTTGATTTGTTGCACATCTATGTTCATCTATATTGTTGTATACGCCTTGGCTGGTAGGCTACAATGGATTGTTATCCAGCTTTTGCCTTTGTCTTGGGTTATCAGTATCATAACAGTCAGGATGAATTTTATAAGTTGTTTAAGATAAGACTTGTGGGTAAAGCATTATTTGCCTATGGAACTTGATATTTTTTATTGCCTTTTTGTTGCCTTTTTGCGAGCTACTCACGGTGATACTTTGTCCATTTGAACTAGGTCACTTAAGAAGAAAATGAGAACTGGCTCTGAATCTACTAAACGAGAGAGAAATGAGGGAACACCTAAAAGGTTCGTAATTATGTGTAAAACCACATGTTCTTTTGATGCTTATGGTGATGGCAGTGATAAATGACTGTTAAGAAGGATAAGTTCCAGCCATTTTTATATGTTTGTTTTGTCTCGCTGTCAGGGGGGTTGTGTCAAGAGGCAAGTCCAGCGATGGTAGTTCTGCAAAATTGGATAGGAAGCTTAAAAGTGGTGATTCGGACAAATCTGGCAAAAAATCTAAAGACGGAACCTCTAAGAGTAGTCTTGTTCCGCAGTCCTCAACTTTGAAGAATAGCAAGAGACTGAAGGACAATTCTTCAAAATCTGCAAGCAAGACAAAAAGCAAGTTGGGCAGATCTGGAATGAAATCTGCAGGTGAGGATTCCAAAACTGTTGGCAAGTTGGACCCGAATGGGGATGCTTCTGAGAAAAGCAAATCTGTTATGACTCCCAAAGGCCGCAAAAGTGATGATTCTAAAGTGGATTTAGCTCCGCCAACCAAGCCCACCAAAGATGAAGAATCACCTGCCACAAAAGACGAGGATTTTTCAAAAGGAACGCAGATATCTGAAAATGCACAAGGACATGATGAGAAAAGTGGGAAGAAGAAGAGGAAGGCGCAGGCGTGAAGTTGAGAGCAATCTTTGAATATGATTTTATCACTCCTGTCAAAAAGGTATGTACAGGGATCTCTTTGTGGATCTGGTAGGGGGGCTATGAATTTCTTGTTAGGATCATAAGTTTTTTTCTTTTATCATGCTGAAATCATTTGATGATTAATTTAATTGGGTAGAGATTTTGTAACTTCGTGGAGTTTTGTTACCTCAAGTCCTATAGGAACCTGTTTAGCCAGTTAGGGATCCGCGTTTTGCATTAACTATTTGACAATTTATATCAAAAGATAAGGTCTAAAGCTTTGCATTTAAACTTAGGAATGTGTATATGGAAACTTTTTAATTAGGTAGGGATCATCGTTTTGCATTAACTGTTTGACAGTTTATATTGAAAGAGAATAACCTCAGGTCTAAAGCTTTGCATTTGAACTTAGGAATGTGTATTATACTTATGAGGTTCCTGCAGAATCACGGGAAGCATTTCTGTAAATGAGTTGACCTGTTAAATACATACTCTATTTCTGCATGGATAAGACTGGATGGAGTATTGATCTGTTTTCTTGTCGTATTCTGTTTCACTTGTGTCCGATTATTCTAGAATATTAACAATTTTCTCATGATATCGAGTCAATGAGCATATTGTAATGGTTGACCCCGCCTTGTGGAAATTGTGCTTTCTGGTTTTGATTGGACAATGCTTGTTGATAAGTTGTGTGCTTGAAAAGGGCAAATATGTATGCTAAACTAATGATGCTCGGAAATCCTGATTTTGGCAATGTTGGTGATGATTGCTAGTGTAATCATATTAGCAGTAGTAAAACTAGTGTTAAGTTTCTGTAATGATGACTGGGCCAGTTTACCTGTTGCAACTAATTTGAATGTTTTTTATTCAACTTTGGTTCATTGAGTTCTATTCAACTTTGCCTCGTTCTTGTGGTTTGAATATTTTTTAGTGGGTAAAATTTGGTGCCATCTTGAGTAGACACGTGGTACGTTGAAATGATCCTCTAGCAACATTATAACTCGCATCTCCATCTCGTGTGCCTGCTTCCTGCGAAAAGTTTACAAGCAATTCTTTAAAATTGTTCAGGATTTATGTTCTTTCTGTTTCTGACTAATGGCCTCTTGTCATGCAACTGGGGCAAGCCTGCACCAGGTATTGATGGTTTAACCAGTGTTGTTTGTTGGGTATTCCACGAATTGCAGCACTTTAGTTTGCTACAGCTAGCGAGTCAAGTTGCATATGCAATTACATTTGACTATACCCTTGATGAGTGCTCTATTATCAGCAGCATACGAGGAACATCTTTTGCTATAATTTTACGTGTTTATTTCTCAAAAACTTTGTTGTTTGTTTGAAACTATATTTTAACAAAGGCGGCTCCCCATGGACGTGGAGTTGGGAATAGGTAGCTTGCTAAGATATGTTACAAGCTATAGCGTGAAACCTGTAATTTTAAAGCACATGATGCCTTTGCTAAAGAGATGTGGCCATATCAAGCAATGCCATATTTATAAATTATTTAGCAAACGATTTCGCTCATTTTTTGTAGTAATTCTTTTACCCGAAAATTTTTCTCAAATCCTAGCAAGTTAAATCTCTTGGAATTTGTAGTATTGCACGGGATCTTGAATGGTATAAGCTATAGTTGTAGAGTGTACGGTAGGGGTGCTAAATGATTATGTAAAATCTTTGAAAATAATAATACAAAGAATATTAATATTAATATATGTAATAATAATAATAATAATAAATTCTTTAGATGGGAAGGTTGTAAGGTTAGGAATAAATTTTAAATATTAATAAATTGTTAAGTGAATATTTTTTTAAGGATTAATATGATGTATTTATTTTTTTTAAAATGGTATAATTATTCGGTAAAATTAATAAGTTTATTTTTATAAATTTTATTTTAATTATTTAGCTTATTTGTTTCGATTTTCTCTTATCGAGTCATTTTTAAGACTCTGAGTCAGTCTTAATTTTGGACTGTTTTGATTGAAGTTTATCGTCCATAGGTATATTATATATACTTAAGGTTCCACTAGATTACGAGTTGTCGGAATTGTGTCATGTGACAAGATGTGGACTACCCACGTTTGTTTTGACTTCACTATACTATCTTTTTAAATCTAGATCTTCTATGATTTTATTATGTTAATACTGTCGTTATTTTGGCTTGTCACCCGCGAGTCTCTGCCTAGTCTCCACCCAGCGCATCGGCATCCCAATAATTGTCTCGTGGCCAGCTCTCAGGTCATACTTCTCATGGTGTTTTAGGAGCCGGACTACACCGCCATTGTCATCATTTAGGCTATTTTTTGGCGTCGATGAGCCACTATCAGTTGATTTGACAACCTTGATGGCTTACCTCATCTAGATCTTTATTTTAAGATCACTCATGACCATTGTTGTGGTTGCGATTGCTGCCGCCACGACGACGACTTCCCACTTTTATGGTCAATTTTTAGCCATCTCGTGGTTGGACTCTTTCGATTGTCACCACCATCACCTCTGTCATCATGCCTCCTATCAATTCGATTGGCGGTGACCCTAGTCGTGACGTTGTCGGCATTTTTCGACGACGGACATTGCCACCCTCATTCAACCCGTTTACCTGTCTGCCCGCAACCACATCCACTTGTAGCTTCTTGTTCATGGGCCCGTCAATCCATGTCAAGTCCACTTGTCCAATTTAGGTCCGCCTAGCCAACCCAAATTATTTTCTAGCCCGTGTTAGTCTAGGCTATTCGGTTCGATCTGGTTTAGCTCGTATTCAGTCATTTTTCGACCGTTTTTAGTAATTCAAAAATCCTAAAATTAGTTTAGATATATATTCACATTTTTTAGCATGTTTGAATGTTATGAGTATTTTTCTTTATTTATTAATTATTTTATTAATTAATTATTTATTTATGATTATTATTTATTATTATTTATATATTTTTTGACTATAATGAATGATTGTCTGATTAATTATTGTTATTGATAATGTATTTATTTAGAGGTATTATTTTTGTTCATGTTTATCTATTTTAATTAATTAATTAATTAATTATTAATTATTTTCTTACTCGTGTAATTATTTATATATATGTAGTCATATGTTTGTAAATTTAATATTTATATTAATGTCCTCATGAATAATTAATATTATTTATGTATTTATTTATGATTTATTATTAATAATGATATATTTGCTTATTAATATTAGCCTAATTTATGTTAATTTAATTGTATTTATTTATTTATCTATCTATTTTGTCTGTTCACGTGTATATTATTATAGATTTATATTTGATTATATATTCTTAGATTATATAAGTATGATATTATTTTGTGATTAGAGTATTATTTATGTTCCCGTGTTTATTATTATTTTATTATCTAAGAGTATATTTATTTATTTATTAGTTATTTATTATTACATATTATTATGTTTCAATTTGCACTTGTATGTTTAGCTATATGTTTATTTTGTACCGTTTTATTTATTAGGATGTATTGATGTTATGAGCACACACTACAAATATACATCATAGAGAGACATAATATTTTATCTAGCATTGAGTTTCGATGTAGGTTATAGAGTCTGAAATGACTTATAAAAAATTCAAATTTAGGATCATTGGTCACGATTGCGAGTTCACTTGCGAGCTATATAGGTCCGTATAACTACTTGAAGTATTGTATATTCTTTTTTTTGGTAGCTCTAGTCGGCGTGAGCCTAAATTCGATGACCATGCACTAAGTGCAACAAGGGTTAAGGAATTGACTCAGACCAACACGGGACTGCACTTTTAAAATTATTTTAAAGATAAAATTGGTAGTCTTTGTCTTGAGGTAGCAACCACAAAATTGAGAATCTCTGTCACGAAGCAGTACCCCCAATATTGGGAGTCTGTGACATGAAGGAGCACCTATAAAATTGGGAGTCTCTAACATAAGGCAGCACCTATAAAATTTAAATACTTGTCTCTATATTGAAAGGGGTGACATGGCGTAGTGAGGTAAGACAACTCATTATGCACTTACGATACCGAGAAGTAAGTCAATGACAAATATCAGTAACTATAGTCTATGGGCTATGTAGCGTGCGTGCACATACATGTGATTAAACTAGATGGGGCGGCTACCCCTCTTGGCATAATTGGAGCTGGGCATAAGCTCATAATCACTAAAAGACTTGAGAAATAAAAATGGGGAATATATTGACTTGTTTCAGATAATGATACGACTTAGTAGTTTTATCACTTACACAGTTTTGTAATCGTAGGTGAGCAACTTGAGACTGGTGCTTAAAAGTGTGGTAGACGGTTCTCTTAGCAACTTAGATTTGGTGAATTGATGAATAAATTGGACTTCCTCTTTATATTATTTGTGTTATAAGTGTAGTTAGGAAAAAACGGTCTGTAGGACTTTGTAGTTAGTTTATTTTTATGTTTTGTCACATGCTATCATAATATGATTTTTTTTTATAATTTAATAAAAATTTAAAATTATTTGTCATGTTATGATTCATATTCATAAATGTTATTTCTACATCATTTATGTTATTTTAGTAACACTTAGCCAATAGGGCGGGTCGGGTCGTTACAAATTATGTTCGAAGATGACTCATTTATTTTGAGTTTTAAGTCCAACTCAAAAGGCATCAGGTTTGAGTTGAACACAAATTTATTTTGAGTTATAGTCGAGCTTAAAAGACATCGAGTTTGAGTTGAAGGATACAAAACTTGAATATTATTTATATATATAATTTTCTTTTACAAGGATTAAAATAAATTAATTATGGAAATTTAAATAGTTCAATTTTGATTTAATTATATATTAAATAGTTTGTTTGGGAACAAAATTATTATATTATTATGTAAAATTATCACATTATATTTATTATTTATTTTATATTTTATGTAAATAATTATATAAACAATATGTGAACTATTATTTCTAATGAAAATTATTGGGCTCGGGTAGAGTGGCAGTGCGCTTGTGGCCGGGCACATTTGATTCGAGTCTAACTTGGGACTCTAACGAAATTGAGTGGAATATTGACCGAGTTCGATCTGCTGGTAGAACTTGTATGTTGTTAGCAACAGTGTAAGTCATGTTAATTATCCGTCTTGCCGCCCATGAGTGATTGAAGGTCCTGGGTGGTGGCATTGTTTTATGATAAAAGTAATTCTTTAGGGCTAGTAACATATTTCGTGGGCGTCTCTCTCTCTCTCTCTCTCTCTCTCTCTCTCTCTCTCTATATATATATATATATATATATATATTTCCAAATCCAAATAATATTCATATTATTATTCACTTATCACCATAAGTTTTTGCTTATATAATCAGCTTTTTTTATTAATTGATTAAGTATCAAACTGTCTTTGGTTCTAGATAAAATATATTTAGATTAATCGATGCGGGTCAGAGAGTCTATAAATGTGAGGCACCTTAGCTTGATGTATATTATAATAGACATTGGGTGCATAAATATGAACGAAAAGGTTCAAATTTTATTCTTGCAAATATGAAATCCTTGCATTTTTAATAAATAATTATCATTTTATGGTGTTAAGTATCTTTTATTTTGATACTCAAATGCCATTCGTGATACTGATGATCCACTCCCTTAATCCAGGCTTGGGATGAGGCGCAAGCAATACATAAGATAATAAGCATTGATTACTCTAGTCTTCGAAAAGTATTGCATTATTTATTAAATTGATATATATATATATATATATATATATATATATATATGTGGGTTTTGATGTAAAATTTGAATGTTTTGGGTTAAAAAAAATGCACCTTTTACTGCTCATGATCTGGGTCGGATCGGGTTGGCAACGATCAACATAAAAACTCGAATGTATGGTTCGGTTTGGCCTTTGGGTACCATGAACTGGCCATTGCTCATCAGGTTTGGTAAGGATTAAGTGTACAGGCCCATGCCAAACCGGCCCGGTTGGCAATCCTACCATGTTTCCACCTTAATCAAGCAAATATATATGTTTGTAGTCTTCGTCCATATGTTTTAGTTAATTCAATTATCATATAACAGACCAACTATGAAATGAAAACTTCCACATCTTTGAGCTTTGAAGTAGATAGAGGTCCAAAGTAGAGGGAATAATTTTTAGGCGAATATTATTAACAATATAGTTTTAAACACAGTATCATATTACCCGGTCGTACACAATATATATACCGCATACCTCATTCAAATCCGCTATAGTTTAAACCTTTGTGCGATTTTAATCCGTACCTTTTTTTTAACTTGTAATTTTCACAAAATTTGGTTTTGTGTTGAAAATGATGATATCTTAATTATAGTTTAAAAACTCTGGATTCGGATTCGATTTGGTAGGGTATGGAATGGAATTGACTCGGAGTTAATTCTAAGCCAATTCAGAGTTATTTATAATATATTTTTAATGCAATAAATAGATAGATATATCAAATTATGAGATACTTGCTCTCTCTTCGACATTTGAAATGGATAAATATATTATTTATGTTATTTCAAATTATTGATTAAATTAAAATTTTTAAAAATAATATGTTTTCAAAATATTTTTACTTGGGTTGTTGGGAATGATTCAAGGAAACGTAATGACTTAAAATTATAAAATTGATAACACGGGGAGTCATTTATAGAGGTTGACTTGGTAAGATATAAAGTAGAGCCGACTCAGGTAGCTTTTGGAGTTAAATTTTTTTTTAAAACAATGATTTTAACCGGTATTAATAAAATAATAATAATAAAATATATTTTAAATATTTATTAAAATATTTTATTAATAATTTCAA